>JAQIWH010002766.1:0-22835 GCA_034695005.1 Cryptops parisi | reverse complement strand
CACCCCTAAAGCCGGTACTGGTGATTATTGACTACATTGATTAAATGTGTTTGTTGACATTTGATTTGTTTACAATTCCAAACGGTGCTAGACCCACGGTGGCTAGACTACTATTAAGCTAGACTAATAGCCCGCCTGATCGAAGCGCGCGTGGTGGCTACTGTTGGAACTACTTTCAATAAGGGAGTCAAAGATTTTTCCTGGCCAGCATGGTCGTTTACTCACCTCTCTTATACACCATGGTCAAAACTAAGCAAATATTTTGCACCAGGTGTACCTGTGGCTTTATGGTCAATTTACAATTAAACAATTAAAGAAATCAAAAAAAGCTTCGGTTTAACCGAAAGCTATAACTGCTGGATTTAATGAATTAAATCCAGAGAGTGGGGTGCAAACTTGCACTCACACCCGGTGCTGATTCCAACCATTGTCCGCAGGCTATGACTTACCACTATTGTGGTACGTTATGCTCAGGCGCAACACATCGCTCCACACTGTAGCAGCATGAAGCTTATAAGAATAGTGTGATTATCCCAGATTAGTTATCGAAGAGCGTACATTTAATCTCAATAAACTTACTAATGCTTAACTTTGTTATCTGAGACCTCTAATATGCTGACAAAATCAAGTTAACCGGATCAGTAGTTTTTGCATAAAAACTTGCAAATTTGCTAGAATTTGCACACGGACACAAATTTGCAAACGGACTTTAGCATTTATATATTAGTAGGGGTATTCATGTTTTTGGTATTAACTACAGCACATGTCCGTCATTGGAAATTTATTTTAGAATTTTTAGGTGACAGTTTTTGAAACAGCTATAATAAAATGGTGTTTCATGTCATCAATACTAAACGTTTGAAAAAGTAAGAAAATTAACATACTACTATATGAGTAATATGACAAACTAAGGTCTTTTCCACAAATATAAAGTCATGTGGTAAAGTAGCGTTACAACACAACCAATAAACACACCTGAAAAACTGTTGGTTTTCCCTTTATTTACATTCTCTTAATCCACTATTGTAGTAGTTGTTACGTTCCTAGTTTGTTAGACTTTTTAAAGCTACTAATGTGGAATCTGAGCTGTCCCAATATAAAAAATGGGCAACAAAAAATACATGCACTGCACACGTAACATTTAATGTAACCTTAATATCTTACTGCCTTTTCATTTTCGTTAGTAACTTTGAAAATGCGATCTGGCAATGAATTTACTAATGTCGGAATGTAATTTATGTAATGGCTTGCATTTTGTGATACTGGTTGTTTAAGTTCATTCACGTTAGAAAATAGCCTTTAACCTTCATATACTTCTTATGCGAGTATTCTCGTACATTTTTCATGGGATTCCAATCCACTGAATATGCTGACCAATCAATTGAGTAGTTTATTGGTTAAAAATGAACAATATCGGGTGAATGGGGGATTGTACTGCTCAACAACCAGTGGATTCCTGTGATGTTCTTCGAAAACAGTATAAGATTTTGTTCTCACGATATTGGGTAGTCTGCAGCATTCATTCATCTCTTTATAAAGGCAACTAGAACTGAGCTCGAACTGAATCTTGTAACTGAACGCTCCCCACACCATCAAGGAACCACGTACTATCTTGTTGTTAGTGGTTCCTCACAACAGAGAGCAGAGCTCGTTTGATGTTCTCCAAACGAGTAGGTTTGCGAATTCTACTCGCAAAGTCAGTCTAGTAGAACATCACCCATCAGGTCCATCTAAAATTATTTTTGTTGGTTCAAATGAAAGCCAGAATGCCAGCTGTTGGTCCATGGCATTTTGTAACTCTTTCATTCCAGACGATGTTGGGCGTAAATTGATGGTAACTTGGAGTTTTTGTTTTATTTTTATAAACTAGAGATGTCGGGCATTGGCAACAATCCTCCCAATAGTAGATTTCAATACTTAAATGTTTGCTTGCTGTTCTAATTGCCAATAGGAAGTGTCACTCGTGACACTTTATATAACATTGTTGCATTTTATTGATGCTGGAAAAATGGATGTAATTGGTGTATGAAAATGGTGGTTTATTTTTATGGTAGTTGGGTCCAACATGAACTCTTAAGCTTCAAAAACGTTGCCACAACAGTTGAGATTTCTTAATTGTGTTTTCATTGCTCGTGCAGAGTACTCGTCCGATTTTAAAGAGATAATCTGATTTTGTTCAGCAGTTGTTTTCCATGTGAAATAATCAGTATAGGTGTGAAGTATACTCTAATACCGTCTTTCCAAATGGGATTCCATGAAAAAATGAAATAAATTTTACACATTAATAAAAATTTAAAATATTGTAGGCACTACTATCATATCTGGTGGGTGAGACAATGTTTGGTCGCTTTTACTGCACAGCTTGGGTGATGGGCAGCTGAATTTATTTACATGGACCACAAAACTTAGTTTCTTTTTACCTGGAAAAATATAACTTTTGATATACAATTTTTGAATAGAAACCAAGGATTAAAAAGTCTTTGTCCCAGCATGGGAGATCTATACTTTATCCCAAATTAGCTGGCACAGAATTGGAGGCAGCGAGATGAATCAGCCAATGGTTGACAAGCGTACACGCATTGAGATAGTGATCACCTAGCTCGCCCCTTGGCTGCCTCAAGCAAATTCTGTGCCAGCTAATTTGGGATAGAGTATAATAGTGATCTCCCATGATCCCCAACTATTTAATGACTCTAATTATTGATATTTACAGATTAATAATTGGGTGATTCAAACTGCACTGCAGCATTATCAACAGTATTGCTCGATGCAAAAAAACATTGGCAAAGAACTAGAAAAACCACATTTTGTCACAACTAATATTGAACATGACTCAATTGTAATTCCACTAGAAAACCTAGAAGCAAGTAGTCATGCTGGTAATGTTATTGGTTATTGTTTTATTTTATTCCTCATTGTTTTCCAAAAAAGCATAAATTTATTAAATTATTACTGGATTATGCTCATGAAGTAGGCATATATCTATTGTTTAGTGGTTGTTAATCACCAAAATTGATTTAGGAATTTGATGGCGGAGGAACTCATAAAAGTGAAACAAATTGATGGCAAATGTAGAGAGATTTATCAATTTTTTTATTTGCGTACATGAGAACTAGCAAATGTCACTGTTACTCATTTCTTAAGTCACTGCAAATTTATTGTTTAGTTTTAAATCACATGATCCCGAATTTCGAAAATTAGATATTCATTGAAACTTAATTTGTAACTATAGGAACTACTCGATTTATACGATTTGGTATTGTGATAGTCTAATGCAGTGTTTCCCAAACTTTTTCCACCTTTAAGACAGAGATTTTTCTGCATACCACTTTTTATACAAGGATAATTTGGAAGAAAGATCAATACGTAACCATGTCTTTTTTTATTTCCTTTGAAATTTCTTGCTATGAAATGGCAGAAATGGCACAATAATATATACATGCAAACATGAAAACCAAAAATTATGCCTAACTGAAAAGTACTTACAGATATATCAGTTACAATTTTAGTATACAAAAATGTTCATGGTGGAATTCAAAACCAGTTTAAAGTAATGTGTAGTTTGGATTCCAGATACAGTAACAAAAGATGACAAATTCGTTTTTAAGGTCATGATTGTTAGAATACACAAATGTAGTTTTTGGGTACCCTTTTCTTTGAATTGATTAATGCTTAAGCCTTAAGAAAGGTACAATGATTTATTCCACTTTTTATTTCTCAAATTATATTTCTTCTCGTACACAACATGCACACAGTGTACCACTTCTTGAAAACTGTCGCATACCACTTGAAAATTTCTACGTACCACTGGTGGTACGCGTATTATACTTTGGGAAACACTGGTCTAATGGAAAGAAATCCTTTTGTGAGAGAAACTTTCGCTATTACTTTACTCTATTCTGTGAAGTGACTGAAAGCTCTTGTTAACTACTGCTGCTTTTCTTTTATGATGTGTATCCATGTGTGGTGCAAATACTTGACTCTCACATTGAAAATTTCCACTAATTTTTCCATTTCATTGGAAATTCTATGATAAGTGATTTTGAATTTTTTTGTGAGGTTTTCTCAAAACTTAACCTTCACGTGAATTGAAAACTACTTCATCTATATCTATGAGCCTAACTCTTTCATTATAAGGGAACATACAGTTTGCATGGGATGTACTGCTTTTCAATTGGCTAAAAAAGTAATCGTGCTGGTATGTAAAGACATAACTGCACTCAAACGGTGATGAAAATGTACTGTAGGTTTTTTTATATGGTTTCAATGGACTTTTCCTTTAGCTCGTGATAGCTAAGCATACAGAATGGCAGAGCATTGAGAATTCACCCAAATTTTTAAAACAGCACTTTCACACTAGTTCAACACTTTATGTGTTAGTAAGCAAAAAATTGTTGCAAAAAATCCATTGTTACACTATCGTTGACACATAAACGTTAGTGTTTCCTTCACTGTTTATTTACTATGTCAATCAAACTACCGGTTTAAAAAGTGGTAGTTTTACATCCCATGCAAACACCTGTACATTTATAGTAATCATGTATATGGTGACCCAAAAGGTTTCACTTTACCGTATTTTCGCGAATATGAGATGCTACTTTTAGGGATTTGATTAAAAATAGATCATATAGGATGCACTCGATTAAAAGCACCACACATGAGATACATGTAAGAAACAGCTTAATGAAAAATAGATTTAAGCTGTTTTTGGCTCTGATTGGAATGTGTTTTGTAATTAACAAACTGGAGGACATTGAAGATCAGAAATAACTTGCTCATTCATTCATTCACGCATGCACCATGCACGCACGCACGCACGCACAGACACACACTCACTCACACACACACACACACACACACACACACACACACACACACACTTGCTCACTCACTCACTTTTTTTTAAAATTTTACTGATATAATAAATACTAATTTTGTATTGAACCTATTTCTTTATTCTAATTTATATAAAATACCCACGAATATAGGATGCTGCTAGGAAGCTCCATGTGTAAAATCTTGTATAAGATGCATCTTATATCCGTGAAAATACGGTATTTGTTTTGCATATGACTTTTGAATGCATCTAAAAAGATAGACTAAATTTAAAATAATAATATTTTTTATTTTATTTTTAGAAAATTACACTTTTAATATTATGTCCAATAAATGACTATCATACCTTCATTTTGTTGGCAAACTCTTGAATTTTCCATGATTGTGCCGTGCCCAATGTTTCTTCTGGTACATTGACTATTTTGGCTCAAATATGTTTTATTTTAGATATGCAAAGGTTTCTGGTTTGTTGAAATAAACTTTACCCTTCAGATATCTCTGCCAAAAAGAGTTTTATTCAGTATGAAAAAATGTTTGAATTAACCTTCTCAATGCTTCAATTATCTCCCTGAAAAATTAAACAAAGAAACAAATTTTAAAACTTACAGCTATTTCAACTGGGGTAATGACTTTTGGGACATCCTGTACATAACTAGTAAATAGTAGCATAGGCATAAACTTGTAGTAAGTTATGTCAATATGTTATTTCTTAGCTTTCTGTGTTTATTATTTCTCATACTACATTTTACAATTTAAAAAGCTTTGGTCTACTCTAAATGTGTTGAAATGATACTGTTTACTGTATTGCTCTTAACTATTTGGTGTACTGTATTTGCAGAAATCACTTTTGTTCCAGTTAGTCATGTTTTGCAATCTGTAGATGTTCAGAGTGTTTTGTCTGCAATTCGTCCCAACACATGTCTTGTCACTATTATGTATGCCAACAATGAAACAGGTGCAATTCAGGTTTGAGATAATTTTTGTCTAAATAAGTTGATTTAGTAGAAACATTAAAGGATACTTACATTTCTCTTGTGCAAATGTTTTGTGTATTTTTACATGTTTCTGACTACATAGTAAGGTACTATTGAATTGTTTCTTTTTTTTTAATAAAACAAAATTGCCATTGTCAAGTGTTACTATGAACAGGTTTCAATTAACTACTAGCAAAGCCCTAACACACTGTTCTTAATTAATAACCATTTCATCATCAACTCACTTTTAATTTTAAAAAAAAGCAATTTTTGATGGTATTCCAGAAGATGATTCGGTGGTACTCACAACCAGATATCGACAACTAGCAACCTAGAAAAATAGGCCTACTATGTTAGATGGCATTCAGTTAGACAAGTGGTTTCCAATCAGGATGCGACCACGTTCATGTTGGGGTGTTGCAAAATGTTTTTCTAAAGTTCTGATAGGTACAAGTAGTCCCTGAGTTACAGACGAGTTCTGTTCTACAGGCCTGTCTGTAAGTCAAATATGTTTGTAAGTTGGAAGAATTAGGTATCTAACGTCAGTTAGTCAAATCTTTCTATGCATGCAGAAATACTGCAGTTTAAATGCAGTATAAAAAAGATAACGATTAACACTGCCTCCCATTCCTCCCATAAGAATAATGTTCCTGGCCATTATAAGAAAGGGTGTCAAATTACTTTGAATATTGTTAAGGTGCTGTATAATGATACAATAGAACTTTGCTAATCTTAACGGCTCGGGGATTGGGGTCAGAGGCGGAGTAGCTGGAAGGGGGGGGGGGCTTGAAAAATGAATCGTTCCTGATATATAGTATTTTTTGTTTCAAATAGCAAATAGTGTTTTGCTCTCCCCTTGGTCAGAGGGTGCGCTCCGCCACTGATTGGGGTTGTTCGGATTACCGAATAATTCAGATTCTCGGGTAATCTTTTTTTTAATTCATATTATGAAACAAGTACATTAAAAATGCTTTATATAGTTTTGCTTTATGCGAATTTAGATTTATGCGATCTTGGAGAAATTTGATATTTAATTTATGATTTTAATTTATTCAAATCAAGATTTCTGAGATGAGTAATGTGATATCTCGATTTATGCGAGTTTGGAGTATTTCTATTTTTGATTGGAAAATTGAAAATTGTCCACTAAACAATTTTTTGTTTAGTGGACAACTAAACAGTTCGTGGACAACTAAAAACTTGTCCACTAGACAACTTTTTACCGATTCCCACTAGTGTGTTACCGCACTATTGGGATTTAGACCAGTGTGTTGAGGTGGTGGTGAATCAGTATACAGAGTAGACATCAACATAGATAGTTGCACAGAAATTAGATGCACTCAAAAACTTCTTGAGTGGTGAACAAAACCCCAAAGAATTTTCTTTGGTGAGCAGTAAAAAAATAATAATGAGTTGACTTCTGTCAATGGCAAATAGTGCACAATATGCAATTCACTATTGCTCAAATCAATGATTATGAAATAGTGCAGTTTTAAGTTTATACCAATAAATTTGCTATGACTTTACATGAAAGAGTTTCTTGATGATATGCACAGTGCAAAACAATATAGATCTTAATCAGATGAGATATACTGCTAACTATATATAGTTAATTAGTTTTAACATGATACCCAAAAAAAATCAATACTCTACCCATAATACTCCAGGAATACCTCAGGAATGCAAGTTACACATAACAAACAAAACATGTAACGAACATCTGGTAACTGAACTTGTTCATAAATCGAGAGTTGCCTGTATCAGTGTCACTCATCCCAGTTCCGCTTGCACCACAACCTTTACACAACTGATCGTGTAAATAATAAGAGTATCGAATCTAGTTATTGATATTTGGTACTGGTTTAATGATATGTTTTATGTTTTCAGCCTGTGGAAGAGATCTTTAAATCTATTCTGGAGATCAACAAGACGAGACAAAATTTATGCCGAATATTGACTCATACAGATGCTGCTCAGGCAATTGGTAAAGTTCATGTTGACGTTGCAGATTTGGGTGCAGACTATCTCACTATAGTTGGACATAAGGTACTTCTTAAAATATATATATATACTGTATATGTACATGTAGTGTAAGCATGGTTTGGATAGTTTGCAAGCAGAACAAAGTGTTAATTTTGGAAGATTTTTTATTTGATAAGCTATTTTTACAACCTTTTATGTAACTCAGCTTGTCAGTTGTGTGTGGGCTTCAACATCTTTGCGGTCTATTTTGGCCAACTTTTCTGATATCCCAGAAGGCTGAAATTTGAAACGTAGACACAGTTTTTGGTACATATTATTACATTTTGATGGACCAATGTGTCAATTTCGAAAAAATGTCATGTGAAACTGGAATTTTTCTCGTAGAGTGCTGCTGACGCAACCACATACTTCAATTCAACAATGGTTAAAAAAAAATCAGGCTGCATACAGTTTATCTAAGCGACCATTTATTGTTGGGAATTGTTAATAGTGGGGTTGAAGTGGTTTCCTCCTCGTGGTGATCCTGGGGTGCAGTAGGGCTTTTGCAGGGGAATCTTGCTGAATGCCCACATTCTCCGTTCTCTCCTCTATTTCCCATCTACTTCCCGCATTTCTTTTGCCTTCTTAGAGTTACCCATTGCTGTGCCCTGCGGCTTCTGGTGGCAGGTTTGCAGTGAGTGGGGGTGGCATTGACTGTTCCGGAGTGCTAGTACTGAGTGGAAACCTGGTGACTTAGCTGCAAGGATCCTGTATCGTGAGGTACTTTCGCAGAGGCCAAAAGCCCAAAGGTATGGGAAGGGTGAGAGAATTGAGGTACTCAGAATTAAAAGTTTGTAAAGTCATGGTTTTTGGGAACACCAGGTTCCCAGGTCCCCCAGGGAGACCAGTATTATATTGGTACTATGTTGTTATTAAATCAGAGAACGTTAAAATGAAGGACCCATTTTATCGAATTGAGTTCCATTTCTGAAACGGAAACTCTTAAGTCAGCTTCTAATGATGCAACTGTGTTGTACTCTGAAACATTTTTGAAGAGAGGCGTTTGATTGCAATTTTTAAAAAGGGCTTATGATGATGCTCAAGTGACACCGGGCAAATTTCGAACAAATAAGAAGGCAAAACATGATTTTTGTTTGGTGCTACAACATGTTACTCTGCCAGTTGGAACAATATTTTATGGCACGATTTTGTATGGAAATCATGTGGAAGAAGATGTAGTAGAGATAGAATGATGTCTTAGGAAATAAAAGTTCTTATTAAGGGTCGAATGATCATACATTAAGGGTCAGATGTTAAATGATGTAATGTGCATGCTGTTCGCTGTTGCTATCGACTCCATTGCCCAACTGGTTCACCCTTCCATTCTTGGTTCAAATATCAGATTGCACCACTTGGCAGCCCGAATGGAGTAATCTCACATCTAATAAGTTTTGCGACATTAAAGTCTCTACAACTGCCTGGTTTTCTTCTTATCATGAGTCTCAACTCCATGAGATGGCCTATGAATGTGCCATTCATCTATGAATTGGCCACACTCAGTTCACTCATGCTTTTCTTCTGTGTGACGAGTTTTTACTCTTTTGTGCTGCCTGCAACGTCCAACTCTTGGTTCCTCATGTTTTGGTTGATTGCCCTCTCCGCCAGCAGAGCCACATGCCCACTTCTCTCTTTGTCTCCCTAGGTAACCACTCTGGTTCTATTTTACTCCTTTTCCATTTTTTCTCATCTCCTTAACTGCATCTGAACCCTTCTTTTTTACAACCTTTTATTTAACTTGGTGTGAGCATTGTAGCTTTGTTTGTATGGATCAACCTTTTTTCGGTAAATTTTGACTAACATCCCAAAAAGGTGAAATTTGCCACACAGACATAGTCCACGACACATTTCAGTCTATTGGATTTTGAAGGCTTGATGTCACGTATTATCACTGAATTTGCATGTGAAAGGCTGAATTTTTTTCTGGTAGAGTGTTGATGCTGGCTCTACTACTACCATTTGATGAGAGGGGAAAAAGTCTAGCTGGCTAATTTGCCAGATAAATAAGATGAGGGTGCTGTATTGAAACAGTCATTACGTCAGCCACCACTATTTTTTTATAGTGTAGTGAACCCATCCGAATAAGCACTCAACACGTTTACCGTGGACGTTTTTCTCATAGACTGCATTAAGTAATTCAAAATATTTGAGGAGAAAAACATTATATGCATCAACACAACTATCTGTTCACTTCATGTGTTGGTTTCTCATATACCACATGTTTAAAAGGTTGTGCCTAAAAAGTACGTTTTTACTAATATCTTGTTTCCCTGTCTTGTTCAGTGGGTGCCATATGACAAGGTGCCTTAGGCAGTCGGTGCACCTCACCTTTCCCCACTTACCTTACTTACCTCAACAAAAGTATTTTTCCACATGTTTATTTCAAATACTTTTAAAATTTGGTTTTAAACCAAAAGCACAGTATTAAGCCAAGTATTGTTTTGAAATTGGAAATTGGATTCATGTCAGCACACAAGTTAATCATAGCTGTATTGAGTACTGAAATGAAACTTCTTTTTCAGTTTTATGGGCCAAGAATTGGTGCTTTGTATTGTTGCAAGCCAGGAAAGGCCACACCACTGTTTCCTCTATTATATGGTGGCAAACAAGAGAATGGATTTCGTTCTGGGCAAGTAACATTCTTTCACTTTTTCCCTTGTTCATTTTTATCATTATTTCATATACAGGATGAGTCTTTTATCATGACACAACCAAATAGTATTGTGCCAGAAACCAAGATAAATTCCGAGAAACGTTTAAAATAAAACGTGATGTAGTAAATAAAGTATTTACTACATCACTCAAATTTGAAAACTGAATTCCAAATTCAATTTTACAGGACTGTATTCCAACAGTATTGACAACAGTGCCACATTAGTGATGTCAGATTCATGAAAAACTTTTTTGCATTAGTAGACATAACACATGGGTATCATTCATTCTCATTAAATGTATGATGGTCGCATTTCACGACAAACTTGATGGATAGGATATTACAGTCAAACCTCTATAAACAACCATCCTCAGTACTCGATAAAAGTTGGCAGTGAATGAGTGGCGGTTTAAAGAGGGTGGCTTAATATGCGGGAAAATACATTTGTTTTATGGTCTTAGTGGCAAAATGCAGGGGTGGTTTAACAAGGGTCAATTGTATATGCTGTATATTATTCTAATTTCTTAATATGTTCAATTCTTGCACTTTTTGTAGAACTGAAAATATTGGAATGATTGCAGGACTAGGGAAGGTAAGAAACATTCTCATCCAAAAAATTTCAAAGAGTTAAAATATGTAATAATTATTATTTTGGAATAATCCATTGATAGTTTATTTAATACTAACTCTTATTACATATGTACAAGGGCAGTCATAAAGTTCTTATTGCCACCAGTAGCTTTTCAATTTTGATTATGGAACAAGCTCATGTTTTTGTAGTGTGCAGCATTTAAAGGTGACTTGCTGTAATATGGCAGAAGGTCTCTAAGGAGTCTAAACCGACATATGCACATATGAGTCAAAAAGGTTTGGAAATGGGAGAAACCCCTGGATTAGTATAATCAGTATTGGTGTACTTTTTAATATTTTTTTGTGTTAAACCCATAGTAAGATAACAATTTCTCAAAAGTAATAGACTCTATTGTTATCCATTTTATACAGCAGACAGCACAAAGTAATTCTGAGTTTTATTTTGCAGGCAGCAGCTTTGGTCACTGAAAACTTGCAATTTTATTCTTCTCATTTTCAAGAGATGTGCAAATATTTGAAAGAAAAGTTAAAGGTACTGTAATTGTTTACAGAGGTGGGCACAATTAATGAGAAAAAACGTCATTAATCTTAATCCGTTAACAATGTAACGGAAGTTAACGAGTCCGTTAATCCGTTAACGTAATAAAAAAGTTTTTTTTGCTCTAAAACTAAAACCATTCAAAACTACCTAAACAATTTCTGAAATTGTAAAATAAGTCTTTTTGGATCTTTTTAGGATCTTAGAACCCTAAAAGTTTTATGCTAAAACAATAGTATTTTGCTTTACAGTTGAAAGAAGTCGATTTGTTTAATTTGGACTTATTGTCGTAAGTTGAGCTTTTCGAAATATGAATGGGCATAAAAAGCTTGGGAAAAATAAAAATTTAAATGCAAAACAGCACTGATATTTATTAAATGAACTAAAAAAATTATATTGTTCATTGATTAAAAAAACAAAAAAAATTAGCATGCCAATAAAAATTAAATTTGACAGATTGAAAAACATGGTAACTATCATTTTTTATCATCATAATCTTTTGCGTGCTTGCACATGCACGCGTGCATGTACGTACACACACACACACACACACACACACACACACACGTATGTATGTATGTACGTATGTTGTTGTTATTATTTTATTCATCCGGTCCAAAGGACTAACATTACATATAAAATGTAATAGAAAGTTAATAAATCTATTAATGATTTTCAAGTTAACTTAAAAGTTAAATCATTAACCACTTTTTAACTTTCGTTATTAACGATTAACGGATTGGCGCTCAGCTCTGGTTGTTTATAATTAAATGTTTTAAGTTACTAGTGAAATAGTTAACTTGCTTCTTCAGCAACAAGAGCTATTATGTTTTAGCAATGTTTTTGTTTTTTATGTTTTAGGCTGAATTTGGTGATGAAATTGTATTTAATAATGAACGAGCAGCAAACGTTTTACCCAATACTTGCAGTGTGGCATTTCTTCCAGCTGGATTAGAAGGTAAAACCACAAAGTTTTTCATGTTATTCTAGACATAGAAAGAAGTTCTATCTTCTTTGCTGTAGGCCTATGCATTTTCTTACTACTAAATGTACACACTAAATCAGCAATCTTTTCTATGGGCTGTTCACATAATTCTGTGTGCAAGCATACTCCAGATTCATGTCATTTTAGGCTCCAGACTGATGCTGTAACTAGAATTATGTTCACAAATTTAAGGATTGCTTTTTTGCATCGTTTTTTTTACACTGTCAAACATTTTTTAAAATCTTAAATAGATTTGCTCGATCATTTATCTCATTCTATTATAATCATATTAAAGAATGTGATCATATGGGTACGAAGTTGATGTCAATCGAATAGCTCTGCCTGCATTTTGATCATCAATAATAGCTAATTTGTTGGCTCAATAATAGCTCATCAATAATAGCTAATTTGTTGGCTCAATAATAGCTCATCAATAATAGCTCTCATTGGTAGCATCATGTCATAACTTCAAAGCAAGTGCTGGAGCTTTAATAATGGTGGCAATTCAAAACTCCGTAAGTTGATGAGTCATAACTTGAAGTGTGATGTAGAATTGAAACAAAAATAGAGGTCCTAAATAAAGAAATAATTGCTGATGTTACAATTTTTGATGTTTCAATTTTCTGTTTGTGTGTGTCAGTATTTTCTTCAATTGGAGCCCATTTAATTGAAAACGTCTACACCAAAGCATCCCTGTTAGTGAAGTATTAGTAACCTAATATGTATAAAGACTAGCCTGAGAAGGATGGCATGGTCATTTCTCTCAGACTAGTGTCTCAAGCCTCCTTATGTTTTAGATTTTGGTTTCGAAATTGATTTTGAATATAAATTCAACAAAATGTCATGGCATGGGACAGAGAGAGGGTATATCACAAAGACTATGCTATAGCACGGAACATAATAACAGAATATACTAAAACACTTGATTATCAGATTGCATGTTTTAACCTCAGGGATGATGATGTGATACAGCCTGCACAACTTATAGCCCACGGACTGCATGTGGCTCGCCTGGACTGACTGCGGCCGGCAACGAATATATTATAAAAAAAACTGTGAAAATTTTAGTAAAAAGAATACAATTTGTAAAAATTGGTAAAAAAAATGAATAATCAAAAAACATTTGTAAGTTGATAAATAATCGATATTAATTGTCAATTAAAATCAACTATGCGGCCCACATCTGCTTTCTTGGTGCAGTTTGGCCCATCTCACTATATGAGTTGTGCAGCCCTGTGCTACAACAACAAATGTCAGACCTACTAGGCTGCTCAAGATGCTTATCATTAATTTATTCAGTTTTTTTCCAGGTGATATGAACTCAGTATGAACAAGTAGGCTATTGCATCCTTGTGCAAATATTCTATGGTTAAATTGGAGACTAAACTTGAAATGAGATATAAAACATCTATCTTCTTTGGTGGCAGTGGCTTGGGTTCGCCTCCCACTTGTGCCATGTGGATTTAGTTCAGGGTCTGACACCATGGGGGCAGGTTTTCTCGGGGTTCTCTTGTTTCCTCCTGCATCATAAAGCCCTGTTCCATGTTTCATCATCCTCATCTCATTATTTCTGTATTTTTAATTTGAATAAAGTCTGAGGGCTAAATGACATAGCTGTAAAGTCAGTCGGTGTCATCGTTAAACTTCAAGTAGGCTACTTACCCATCTATAAAACATCTATAAAAATGAACTGCATGAATTCTTTCATGTGCCTCTTGGTGTGTCTTTGGTCAAGAGAGTAGATATTAGATGCTGTAGTCTACTTAAGCCTTTTTAGAAACATTAGGTCAATTTTTCATACTTTACAAGTCATCTCTTTCTCATTTTAGGTTACAAAATTCTTGAGGCCACAAATCTGCTGGAAGCTAGTGTAGGTGCAGCTTGTCACTCTGAAAATAGGTACAAAGTTGATCAATTTTATTAGAATTTGATTTTAATCCAATTTGACAAGTCAATTTTAATCCAACATAAAAATGTATCGTATAATTAAGCAACTAATTATTCAATTTGCTATTTAATTCACTTTATTTATGAGGTCAGAGTTTAGGAAATCATTAAAATATAAATGCAACATAAATTATTGCTGATCATCACTGTGATAACTTTTAAAGTAATTTTCTTGACAAGCTATATACTGATGCCAACACATTCTCCTTGGTTCAAAACATTTTTCGAGTTGCTTTTGTGAAATGTCTTGTTAGGTTTGCCGTTATGTTACTTTCAATATTGTCAATATCATCAAACGTCTTCCCTTTCAAAAAAAAAAAAAAAAAGGGTTTTGCTTAGTTGTTCTGGTGAATAGGGAGGGTGTTCCAACAGTGTTATGGGCTTCTCAGCTAAAAACTTTTAACAGACATCAATTTGTGAGCAGGTGCAGCATCATAAGATGTCAAAAAGTGCAGGTAGATTTCAGCCAACTTTTTTGTGTATACGAAATGATAGCACCAACATGATCTTTGCAAATAACTTTTGACTCAGCAGTCCAAATGTAAAAATTCCACTGCACAATAAAGGCTTTTGTCAGGTTACATATATATATTTAACTTAAAATATATATGCAAAACATTTGTTTGCAGAAACAATTCGAAACTCAAAAAGCAAAAACAAGGGTGTGTCAAAATGATAGCACCACTAGCAACAAATGGCTTTTCACATAACAATAACTTTGGAAACATGACTTTAGAAACAAATTAATATTGTGCACTTCCACCATGTTTAGTTTTAACTTGAAAAAATGTGATTTGGAATTGAATCATAGTTGTTTGATCTTCTCCTGCAACATTTCATGCCAACATTTGGTAATAGCCTCCTTGAACTCTTTCACCGAGTTACATTGCCGACTATCAGTGTACCCTTTTCGAGCTGACGTTCCTCAAAAGTCTTTAATAATATTGATGTCAAAATACTTGGCTTTCCACTTCAAAACGACCACTTTGTTCTTTTCAAACCACACGGTAGTTGATTTTGCACTGTGAATTCTTGCATTTACATGTTGAAGAATCCATCTTTGCCCTCCTAGTTTAGTCCCATTAAGGTAACAATGATGTTAACTAAGTGGGTACAACTCGGGTAGGAGAGGCTTGCCAAAAATTAGGCGAAGCGACCCAGCTTCGACCATTGGTTTGGATCAAAACAAATATTTTGTTAATGTGTTGTTATTTGTAACTTTTGTGTGAAAAGTTTTATTGTCTTGTTTGTATGTGTCTATTGGACGAATATTTTTTTAAAAATACAGGAAAGAAAAAATGAGAATGACCAACTTTTGATTAAACTGAATTTTATGTTTTTACATACGCTTTACAAAAAAAATAGAGTTTTTGCCATCTTAAATACTTAAATACAACCACAAATTGTAGTTGAGCGGTTGATGACCAATGGCCGTGATACTAACCAAACCTAGGAATAAGGCGTATTGGGGGGGGGGGGCAGGAGTGTCCTGACACCCCTGTGCTGCAAGAGTAGAGTGTCAGGGCCACGACTATCTCGGAGTCCAACTATTCCATTTTCATAGAGGATAAAACGCAAGAAACAAGTTAAATGAAAAAACCAACTACGCTTAAACAATGGCATGTAACGTCCACCATATTAGTTTTTAATTTACGGCATATACTCAATGACACTCGGGAGATTAAGACGCACCCATAGACACCTCATTTGTAAATCTCCATCAAGCCATTTTTTTTTTTATTTATTACGTCCCACTGAGACAAGAGAATACAAGCAAAAAGGAAAAAAATAAAACAACAGTAAAAGGCAAAAACAAGGCTATAATAAAAAAATAAAAAAACATAAAAACCAAAAGGGTTAATATTTTTTGCTATACAAAATGTGTTTCGACAATTTTTTTTTTAAATGATGGCATTTTTGTTTACAATTATTTTCGAGACATGTCAATGCGAGTTTTCTAAGTGCGACGGGTAGTTGGTTACAATCCCCTACCACATTATGGGGGAAACGATGAAGTTTATGTCTTGCAACGTTATCGGCAATGTTGATCTTAAAACAGTGATGGGATCGAACGCTAGGAGACATAGATACGTACGATGCAATAAAGTGTAAGGGGTGACAAATGTCTCGGAAACATCTTGCGATTTCAAAAAGTTTGTAAAAAAATGGAAAGTTGAGGAATTAATAATCCACGTGTCGATTGAGACACGAATGTGCGGTGAAACCTCGTTCCATTCAACATGCCTGAAATTACAAGCAAAGATTTTTTTTACGTTTAAGCCCTGGGCAGGAAATGGTGTAGGAAGTGAGAAGGCGATGAGCACCTGTATCAATGAATGGTCAAGCGGAAAGAAAGGGATGAACTTGACATTCTCAACAGTTAATTGGGGTGAGATGAAAAGTTGGTCGATTGTAGAAGAAGTAAACTTAGTAGTCCGAGTCGGAATTCTAATCTGAGGAAAACAGGACATTCCTTTAAAATATGCTACAAGTGAGTTGGTATGGCGATTATAGACATCAAAGGGAGTGTTAAAATCGCCTAAAATGGCAATATTGTCTTTAATCTTAAATTCAGTATTCACAGTGTCTATAAGGAGTTCAATGGAAATATAGGATTGACGGTACAGGTGTAAAACGTCGATTACGTTGATGCTATTGGAAAAAATGTTAAACTGAACAATTTCAAGTCCTGATTGACTATGGGTTTTAACCAACTCTGGTTTTAATGAAGCAGAACACACGGCGGCAACGCCGCCTCCACGTGAGACACGGTTGCTAAAAAAGGTAACATATTATATTGAGGGAATTGAAGTATATCTTCTTGTTCAGGGCAATTAATCCATGTCTCTGTGATGCACAAGATGTCAGGGTAATGAATACTCATGATACCATAGATGAGATTGGGGAAATGTCTCCTCAACAAACAGGGAAGCTGAGACGGGAGCCTGTATTTGCTGAACGATTGTGTTAATGGCCACTGCAAATAAAGGGACACTTAGAACACATTCTTGGTGCACACCAATCTCAACAGTGGAGACATTGTTGCACCCGTGTGCACGCGAAAGATTAGTCGACAAGAATGACTTCAAGAACCAAGCAAACGCCCTCGTAACCCAGCCTTGTGCAGAAATCGTAGTATAGCATACTACCAGGTGGTATCGTATTCCTTCTCCAGGTCAAAAAAGACGCCAATAGCATGTTGATGTTGAAGAAAGGTGTTGTGCAAGAATGACTTGAGAGACGCAAGGTGGTCGATAGTAGCCCATGGTGAAAAACACACTGGATGGGTGTGAAGAATCTAGTTTTCTTGAGCCACCATATGAGACCCCTGTTGATCATGCTCTCAAATAGCTTACAGACACAACTTGTAACAGCGTTTGGTCCTTAGCTCTTAGCCTCGTGACGATCTTTACCAGGCTTTAAGAGCGGAACAACCGCCTCACGCCACACCGATGGAGACCATTATAATTCCACTGGAGTAGTGAAATTGGATGGTGAAAGAAGGAGTGAATCAGACTCTTCAGACACAGGTTTAACTTTACCTTTTTTTCAGTTTTTTCCCGCTTGGGCGTGACGAGAGGATTTTAGAAACTAGCTGGTCAGGGGTGAACAGATCATCGTCCATGCCGGAAAAATAGAGGTTGAGGCTAAAGTTCGAAGTTTCTGTGTCCGGGGCTCACTTAGTTCCTCTTCGAGAAGAACGTGGAGTATTAGTTGAGCGGATAGGACAGAGAAAGAGGTTAAGGGGCCTCTGAAATGTAGCAAGGAATGAGGAGGAGAGGGGAGATCGTGGAAGGGGGATGGGTAAGAAAGTGTGGAAAGGGGAGACGATAAGAGGCAAGGTGACCGCCGGAGGTGGAGATGTCTGACAGGCCACGGAGGAAGTTAGAATGGCCACAGAACGTGGAGTTGACAGAGAGGAAGATGCTAAAGCAATGGAGGTGTAGGAAGGCTTGTTGCTTTCAGCGTAAAAAAAACATGGCAGACTTCAGGAAACGGAAGGTTTTCGGGTGACACGGATTTACTGAATAGATTTTTCATCTTAAAATCGAGGACATGTCGCAAACCAAGCAAGATGCTGACCTGAGCAGTTGAAACAACACTGAGGTTTAGAACAACACTCAGGAGAGTGATCTGGAAGGCCACTCACTGGACACCTTAAAAATGGAGCAGTGAGATTGGCCATGGCTGTATTGCTGACAAGTGAAACAATGGAGAGGGTTGGGGACAAAGGGACGAACAGGAAGGTTCATCCAGGATACTTTTACTGATTGCGGAAGAGTTGGGGAAGAAAAAGTGATGACGAAACCTCTCGTTGCGATGCAGTGTTGCCTCCTTTCAAATGAGACGTCGGAGGTCGGAAACTTGTTGGGATTCAAGATTTTCTAATAGTTTCTCGTCAGAGCAACACAATATATCTCTGCAGTACACAACTCCTTTGCAGGAGCTAAGGGACTGGTGAACCGTGACAGAAACTGGAAAGTCGACAAATGTTTGGATTGGAGGAACGGAAATCTGCATGCTTGCTTGGCATCGCAGATTTTGATCAGAAACAAAGTTAAGCAGCTGTAGCTGCGCAACTTGGAAACATCAGCCACTTCACCGATTGAAGTGACAAGAAACTTATGGATAACGACATGCGATACCAAAGAAAAACTCTTGTTGTGGCAAGTAACATTCATCGGTGGTGATGTAGTATCGCTATGTGATATCATGGCCTGTGGAGTAGGAGGGCAAGAAGGAATGCTTGGGGTTGATACTTTAGTTGTGGCCATGATTGAGAAAAAAGAGAAAAGATTTGGGGCCCTTAACCCGGTGCCCCGCCAGGGAAAGTTTTTACACTTCTGGAGCAAAATACTTTCAACTTGCCCCCTTCAAGAAAGTTATCACCCTTATCACCCCTTCCACCTTACCAAGACAAAAGTTGTTTCAGAACCTGCTAGTTTACGTGTGCTACATGATGCACGTCTTAGGCACTTACATTTGACCCTTTCGGGATACTTTTGAACATCGGTATCTAGACGAACCTACCACCGAGTCGAGTGTCTTGCGCCATGAAACTTGCTCACTAGAGCTTCCAGAGCCAAACTAGCCAGTATGCCATTACCACACTGTGTGCTGTGACTTTTTTAGCCTAGGTAGTAAGACGGTGGTTTCGGTCCATATCTGGACAGTGCATTGACACCAAATAATGTAAAACGGTTAAGTTTGACATCAGTGGGCATTCACCGTACAGCAGATCTTTTC
The DNA here is from genome assembly GCA_034695005.1 of Cryptops parisi. Classification (NCBI taxonomy): domain Eukaryota; kingdom Metazoa; phylum Arthropoda; class Chilopoda; order Scolopendromorpha; family Cryptopidae; genus Cryptops; species Cryptops parisi. The sequence goes on along the minus strand of JAQIWH010002766.1, from coordinate 3,045 downwards.
AATGGAAGGCTCTACTGCACCCCAGGGTCACCACGTGGCAAGCTCCATAGTACAAGCTACCATAGTAATACAATTGAAGCCTTATAGAAATAATTTACAAGTTCAATTCACAGCATCATTGTTGTAACGTTAAGACACGTTATCAACAGCGTGAAATTGACGTGGTCTTGTGCCTCTCAAAACATGGCAGCCACGTCTAGCACTTGCTGTGATGTCATTTGCTCAGCAACATTGTAGGTAAAATTGTTGAAAGTTTCATTGATTTTCATTTATTTGGTTACAAGATATACCACAATTTTAGGGTTCAGGTTTATATAGATTACACACTGTACATGACTCTTGAGTCATGTACAGTAGAAAGTAGAGAACTTGAAGTAATAATTCGTAAAAGGAAAAGGTAATTCAATTAGTGGTCATCTGTCTCTTGTAAATAAGAGCCAATCGACAAATTTTATTGTGATTTTGTGTTCAGCACCTCGAAATTAATGAAGATGTGCTAATTAATAAAGATGTGCTATTTTCATTTCAAAACCTTTTTGCGTGTTGTGTTATCATCTTAGCTAAAAGAGATGCTTGCTCTCTCGCTCTGAGCCAGTCTGCCTTGAGATGCCAGGGGAAATATTTGATATCTTATGATTATGTTTGTTACTTTATTGGTCTTTTGTGTAATTTTAAAAAGGTTTTTTAAAGAATTTGGGTATATTTTAAGTGCTATGTGGGGTACATTATATTAAAAGGTAATTTTTTGTTATTCTAGGAATCATTTAGTTAAGTTAATTACCATAGATTCAGGTAGCCTACCTTGTAGCATCTATTTCGTGTAATTATGGCCATTCTTGAATGGATTAGGCTTCATCATTAGACAAAGGATCACTGTATATTTTTTTAATCGAAGTTTTATTGCAATAAGTATTTTGAAGTTGCAATTAAGTTTATCTTTAAAAATTATTAGCTGTTGCAATACTTACTGGATTAAACTATGTTTATTGTTTTTATAGCATATCTCATGTCTTAATTGCATCTGGAATTTCAAGTGAATGGGCAAGAAATACGCTGCGCTTAACTGTAGGACGTGAGACTACAACTGATCAAATAGATATTGCTGTTGGAGACTTGGCAATTGCTGTCAAAAATGTAAAGAAAACTTTACCATCACACACGTTCATAGCATCAACAGAAAACATCATTTGAAAATGTTAGTGTGATTGTAATATAAATTTTGGTAGTGAATTTTTATTTTTTATCATTTCAAGAATAAAAAGTTCACAGTAAATTTCTGTTTTAGTTACCTTATTTATGCTCAATTATCAACAACATGACATGTAACAAACAAATTCGGAAAACGGAGTACTTTATTATCCTGCTTTTCCACATAGTGACCAAATTTTGATCACAAATCCTTGCCCGAGTCGCTCTACCAAATGATTAAAGTTGTTTTTGTTGGGATTTTTGGTGACCAATAAGGACTGTTGGGTAGATATTCCCGTGCCCCCCTGACCGGGATTAATGGTCTTCCAAAATGTCAAAAATAACTGGCTACAACTAACGATTTTTCCCCTGCATCCAAGTTGCTTTCCTGCTCTGAACCCCCCTTCCTCTCTCCTATGACTGGATCAGAGCCCTCCGGGATCAGAATCTTCCACCATTTGTTGTTGCCTAGTTGTCCTTAACAATCAAACTCGCTTTTTTGTCATGGCTCACTGATAACTGTACATCTGTGTCTCCTATCTTCATTCATCGCTCTTTGCACCTTGGTGAGGTTGACGATGTTTTCAAGTTGTGCAACGACAGTTTTCTAATCAAGAGCTGCAATGCTCGACAGGCTCGTATCTTGTCGTCTCCGATCTTTTACCAACTTCCCAGTTACAGTGTCCACTCACCAATCCCTTACCTCCTGCAAAGGAGTTGTGTATTGTAAACACATACGTTGTTCTGACGAGAAACTCCTAGAAAATCTTAAATCCCAACAAGTTTTCAACCTCTAACATCTCACTAGAAAGCAAGGCGACAGCTCTATCATAACGGATGGTTTTGTCTTTACCTTCTCTTTCCCCACTCTTCCACATTCGGTTAAGGTAGTGTGGATGAACCATCCCGTTCTCCCCTTGTCCTCACTCTCTCCGTTGTTTCAATTGTCAGTGATACAGCCACGGCCAACCATGCTGCTCCTCTCCTAAAGTGTGCGGTATGTGTAGCTTTCTAAACACTTCAGAGTCCTGTTTAAAACCTCCATGTTGTCTCAAATGCTCAGACCAACATTCTGCTTGGTCTGCAGCATGTCATTGCTTTCAAGACGATAAATCTATTCAGTATATCTGTGTTACTCGAAACCTTCTGTTTACTGAGGCTCACCGTGTTTTCAGCCGAAAGCAACAAGCCCTTGTATGCTTCCGTTGCTTCAGCATCTTTCGCTCTGTCAGCTTGTTCACGTTCTGCAGCCATTTGCACTTCCTCCATGACATCTCAAACCTCCACGCTTCCAGCGGTCATCTTGTCGCCCATCATTCCTATTTTACCCTCTATCCCCTTTCTTTCCTCCTCTTCTCCCTAGAGGCGGATTCATAGGTACCCACAGTAAGCGCAGGAGTAGGGTCCCCTGCGACTGAATGACCCCAAATTCTAGTAAAAAAATTAACAAATAACACAAAAGCCCACCAGTAAAGACGAATCTGGGGCCCCAATTTATGTTGACCAATTTAATAAGTTTTAGATGTTTTAGCAAAGACAAATTGTATTTTGTTCACAAATAACCAATCAAAAGATGAAACAACATTACTCATTCAAAAAAAAAAACTGCGTATAAACTATGACATATAGTGTCCGCAATATTGGTTTTAATTGACTGCGTATACTTATACTTAGTGACATTTGTGAGACTAAGACAAATCCATCGACTCTTTATTCATGAAAATCCATCAACTTGTTTAGCCTGTAGGAGAGAACAAAGAAATATGCATACATATATATGTACAGTGCTGTTTTTCAGCGTATACGAGGGTATACGCGTATACTTTAACGCGACAAGATCGATATTTTTTCGAAAAA
>JAQIWH010002765.1:0-22842 GCA_034695005.1 Cryptops parisi | reverse complement strand
TTGCCAGCCAGTACGTCCATCACGCGAATCGCGGGGAATGTGAAACAGCCATCGCGTCGCGCGAGGGGGAAAGCGAAATACACCGTTTCGCGTCCTCGTGTTGCATGTTGGGATCGAACAGACCTATTTCTCTTGCTCGTCGTTCGCGTCGAAATCGCTTGGTTATGTGTAATGCGCTTAAGACCACACTCCCACCAATTAGACATGTAAATGACAAAGTGTCACAAATGTATACGAAAAATAGGGTTAATAAAAATATATATACAATATATATTTGTACATTGTTCGGTGATAACTAAAATTCTATAAATTTTAAAGGTGTGTGTTTAACTAATGTGTAGAACTAAAATTTTATAAATTTTGACAAATCACTTGTGTTTAACTAGTGTGTAGAACTAATATTTTAAAAGTGAATCATGTATATTTCACAAAAATTAATATAATAACAAATATTATAACAAAAACTAATCTGTATATTACAAACATACTAAAAGTTGACATTAATTTTCTAAAATATGCAGCGGTGATTAAACTTTGAAATATCAGTATTTTTAATCAACCCTTAGTTTCTGATTAATGCAAATTATTTATGTATGATTATTTGTTTTTACATAAATATTTGTTTGATGTGTAAATATTGATTTATGAGCTTATATACACAAATAAATATTTACCATTTATACAAATAATACATATTTATTCACTATCTATCGATTCACTGAATTGTATTGAAAGTCAATGTTAGGCCGCAAGGTGATTTACCTGCATTGCACGAATGTCGGTAAGGAAGCATTAAAACGAAGCAAAAGAACGATCTCTCTTTAAACTTTGTTGAGTCGTTCACATTGTAGTGTAGTAAGTAGCAATGAATGATTCACGAGCCTGCGTCAATAAAACATTGAAAACTGGATGCAATGAAGAATGATCTGTTGCATCCAAGTTCAACTGGGGGAGAATCACTTTGAACAACAGATTCCATGGAAATGTTTATAACTAAAAGACTTCAGTGTGCGTGAGTGCGTGCGCCACCTGTTTTATTTTTGCACGCAAACATAACTTTTTCTGAGTAGCTAAGCATCGTCACGTGACACCACCTGAGACGTAAAACACACGCTGCATTTGTTTGAAAGTTAAGTTACATCATACTTTGTGGATGCCATCTCTGACCCTTGTGTTATGCCATTAGTCGAATCACGACATATCTTTTTCCAGATTGTGAATAATCTGGAACTTTCTATTGTTATAATCACATTTGTGACTAGGCGAACCTATGGTGTTTCCACTGTTTTATCAACTAGAACAATTCTTTTATGTCAACCTCGCCTATAAAATATTTAGGTTCCAATATGAAACTACATGAAAAATTGAAATCTAGGATACCTACTAATAATATTGATAGAAAAATCTGAAACCTTGACCTGCGAGTAACCAAAAAAAATGTCACCATGAAGAATCTAATCCCAAGGTGGACGAAAACGAAATAAATGACAATTTTAGATTAAAAACATAAAAAAATTAACTATTTTTAAAAGAAATATGAAAGAAAAAAGTGTCACAGATGAGACAAGAAGTTTGTCTTCCCAGAAGGCAAAGAGCAAACTCTGCCTAATTAAAAATGTCGACCGGAATTCTGCTAAAGACGTCTACAGCCGCGGGGATATACAAAGGTACCACCACAAAACATTGGAAGAACTTTATAATAACGGAAGCTTCGTCATTTCTTCCTCCATACATTGAATACCACGTTGTCGGAAGAAACGACTAATTGCGACCTTAGGCCAATAAAAAAACACACAAAAAAGAGGACCAACTATTTTGCCTCACCTTTCTGAAATAACGTATCGACGACAACTTTGCCTGCTGTGTTAACTATTCAAAGTGATTATATACATACAGTATAGAATTATACTCTATGGACGGTCAATATACGAATTTTATATAGCAATACGTATTGTTTAGATTGCATAGATCAATTGTGAAAATAAAATTATACCATACGCTTGGTGGGTGAAGAAACTAAAACTGGAAAGATGAAACTAATAAAAAGTGTCATCTCATATTCAGCGACATCTAACTTACAAATTCTATGTTAATGACTTAAGCAATGGGAAACCAAAATGTTCTCGACGCTAGCAAAATAAAAGCTAGAATAGAAACAAAATGTCCAAAATGGTTACCTAAAAGTCCCAAAATAAATAAATTAATGTGTAAATATATATATATACTGTATATATATACACACACACACACACGAGTATATATATAAAATGGCGTCAATGACAATTCAGGTCAAATGCCAAAAAGTGTTGGCAAGACTTCATAATGACGCTGAGATGCAAAATAAAAAATTATTATTGCGTTCCCGCTAGTTGACTTAATGACTGACTCAACGGAAGTAAAATAAGACTTACAAAAATTAATACCTAAATTGGTGACGACAGTGAAAAAAAATAGATTAAAATCATTTTTCGTAGAACAGATTTCGGTAATATAATTTTAGCGAATTAACTAAAAATCAGAACAAATTTAATTATGGAACCAAATCGATCGGAAACGTTGCAATTGATGAAGAAACAGGATGTGCAATTAAATTCATTTATAACTAAAAAATAGATTTTAGTAAAGGAGCCATTTTCCAATAATATAAAACTAATAACAATTAACTCAATATTCCAAAAGTTTCGAATAATCGAGTTTGTTTGTTTTTTCATGTCGAATAATCGTTTTTTGTTTTTAGAATCTTTTATCAACATCTTTGCGGGCATATTTTGCCCCCACTTCCTGGTGTCGCAGTAAGCTGAAATTTGACACATAGACACAGCCCGATCAACATTTAATACTTGAACGTTCAGCAAAATATGTCTGTGTGTCAAATTTAATAGAATTAAATTTTAATTCTATTAAATTTTGACGGAGCGATGTCGTGTCGATTTCGAGAAAATAACACGAGAAAGTGGAGTTTTTCTCATAGAGTGTTGCTGACGATAACAACCACATATTAAGTTTCCAGCTTCATCGAGCTGGACCCTATGTCTAAATAAACAATTAAACATACATATATTACATATAGCTTACCATAAAAAAATACATACAGTTTATCTGAGCAACCATTCATTGTTGTGAATCTGCTGGAATAAACGCTTAACACAAATCAACAAAATATATTTCCACGTATTTGTTTCAAATACTTTTAAAATTCAATTTGCCAACAAACGCACAGCACCACGTCAGGTTAAAACATTTTACAAAAAAAAAACAACTAAGTTTTTCTATTACTTGTGTTTATATTATCCACTTAACCGTTACTATTCTTAAAACACTTTTAACTTTCAAAGTACACACTAAAAAGCTTTGTAGACGAAATGAGTTTTACACTTCGTTGTCACCAAAAAATCATTACTTTAATACAAACCATCTAAAAGTGTATAACGTTTGTGTAAAAGACTACATATGATGATGACTCGTTGTACGATCCATTTACTTTGTTTACATTATTTCTTCGACACTCAACTAAAGCGCGCAATTCAATTCGGTTGGGTAAACGAATTCATTTTCCGTAGCAACAAAAAATACCGACAACAACAAAATTGACACGACACCAGACAATTTTTTTTTCGTATTCCACTATCTATTCACGGTCGTGTTGACATAAATGACTTCAAAAAAACAAACAAACACAAAAATAAACAAAAAAAAACAAAAACTCTCGTTCCTACAGGGTAACTTTTTTTGCTACCACTTTTATTACTTTTGTGTATATTCGTTCGTGGGAAGTAAGCCAGGTGAAAAACATCCCGCTCATGGCGGGATGTAAAAGACGAAGAAGAGGGTTGAGAAAAGCACGTGTCGGCACTCGCCCCTGGGAAGTCACTTAGGTAACTGCACGGTATGTGGCGCAGCCAAAAAGAACCGCATTTAGCTCGTGAAATAAAAAGGAACATCTTCTTGGCGACCGAACGCGAGCTGATAGTATAGCAAAAAAAATTGCAACCAGCAAGGATTAATCCGTCAACGCGACCAAATTGCTGATTGTTGGAAACTTAAAACAAAATCTTAAGGCACGTTCGATCAGCAATGGCCAAGTCGTAGGAGGCAGTCGTTAGAGTGAAATTTCGCCTGTTCAAATGCAAAGGCGAGTAACGTTTACACACAAAGCCACCAGCAACTTGGTAATGTGTTCCGAACAATTTAGCATGGTTTATTTTTAACGAACTCCTGTAATCCTAAATGCATGTCGCCAAAAAAACAAAACAAAAAATGATATAGTTTTAACTTGTAAAACGAATCATCTACTTATACTGATGATGTTAAAAATCGTTAACGTGTTGAAATTTAAAGGCCTGGTGTAAAAGGGTGTTAGGTGACATTTTTTGTCAAAAATGACCTAGAAGCATTTTTGACTGTGTTAGGTACAATAACGCTACGCATAAATTTAAGCAACACAACACCAAAAATATTAATGCAATTAAGTATAAAGTAGTCCATAGACAATAATGCAAGTTCAGATCTTCAAACGCGTTTTCCTCGAAATTGCAAAAAATGCTGCTTAACACCCCTTTACATCAGGCCATTCAATTATTTTGACTACAGTACTGTTCATTATTTTGTCTCGAAGAAGAACACATACAAATTCATTAGCTATCAAAGTATGAATTTAGTCAATACGGAGCGAGTTTGGTATTGTTGGATGTTAATCATGTTACACTTAGTTATGTTGTTACACAAAACCTATGACTTAGTCATAAGCTATCGTCATCATTTGTATTAGAAAAGACCTCGCAAATGTTAATGACCTCTTAACAAGCAATTTTAGGTATAGCAACTCGAACAATTTGTAATCAACTGTGACTGTCAGCTTTTTGCCAGCCAGTTTTATTTTATTTTTATTTTGTTTTTCAGTCCGTAGGGATCAAAGAAAACGATACAATAACACAAAAACGAAATAATGATTAATCACAAACAAAATGACATTAAAGTGGCATACAATCAAAACAGGTGAATCGATGATCTAAACAAGGAAACAATGAATAAAAACCCGCCAAACAAAAATAAGAGTGTTAGTCTAAAACTGCGAATACTGTTTGGTGTTATTAGGAGCAAGTAAGGAAACTTGTTTACGAATTTGACAGTGTAGATTGTTTCATTCATGGAATACATTGAAAGGATACCATGTGGAGGTTTTGGAATCTATAGGCTCTCAATCTTAACTATAAATTTAATGCTATTGAACTATAAATATCCTATATAATGGATATATAAATATTGTTTGGGAAAACAAAAAGTTGAGATGTCACAGTTATCCATAAATTGCTCGAATTGTCACACCGAAAAAACTTTGTTTCAGGAGACCTTTGAAAGTCAATGGAATTTTTTTTTTTACCAGTTGTTATTCGCAAATAGACAAAATCGTGAAGAGACAAACTCGTTAATCGACAAACTTTGTGAATAAGTTCGCGAACGTCTTAAGTTTCACAGCGTCACAAAGTTTTTCGGGTAGTAAAAATAATATACTGTAGTAATCCTGCTTCGTATCCTACTCGAATGTTGACAACACGTTAAGATGGATATTCCAAGCTATAATGAGGTTTTCTCTTTTTTTTTTGCGTATGTAGAACCTCATTTACTGGAGGGGGCGTATATCATTATACGTGAAGTTAATTATAATCTAATTGTCGGTAGTAATTTCCCTCGACATTTGTAAAGGTTACTAATGTGTCCTTTTTTCTTATCTCTCTCTCTCTCTCGCTCTTCTCCTTAATTCCGCTCGTTTTCTACTGGCTGCTGAAGCCTGTCGTCGCCTTGACAACGGTACACTCCGAATTCCAAGACTACGAGAGAGAGCGAGGTTGTGAATCAACAAAGCGCCGCCGTGCCTTTCGGACCAACAACGAATGCGTGGCATCTCCGACATCGTTGACATCCACTTTATACATTTCCTATCCACCGGGGTGTTTTGCACGCAACGAGTCGACCTGTTTTCTAAGGTGAGTGGCGCTCACTTAAAAAAACTAACGCAAAAACCAGTCACTTGCTTTATTTTTTTCACCATCCACGCTTCTTTTCATTGCCCACCTGTTGTGTCCGTCGAGGTCGGAACCAAGCTGCACGCGGCGAAAATATCGATTGGCGTAAACGTTGGTAGATTATTGTACAATCGAATACTAGTAATATACCGCTAATTATCGTACTGTCCATGTTGCGGTCGAGGCGGGAACCCAGGGCGAGGCTTCTCTGCGTAACTCGACGTGGTGTTATGTTGGAAAAATGACGAATACAGCAACCCCTTATGTGTTATAAATAAAAGACTGTAACACGGAACTTGCAAAGGGTTTCAAGGTTGATTGCTAATTTCATTTTTTTTTTAAAGAAAAAAGCAGGTCAAATCTGTTGATTTCGATCAATTCATGTCAGTTGAAGTGTTTTTAATGGAGTTTTTTTTTGTTATTTTTTACATTGTACTATACAATGTCACGAACGAGTGAAAGTGCGCTAACGACGATCTACGAGTTCAAGTAGTTGATCAACGCGCACTTCTTTTTTTCCTTATCTCGCGTTTTTTTGTCTTCTTTTTTTTTTTACGTCAAAAAAAAAACCCTATCTAAACACCGAATCAAGTGTTTGTTTCGAGTTCCATGAAGTTTTTGTCAAAAAACGTTTTTTTGTTTTTTTGGTACGATATTCTCATGAGAGTTGCGCTAAACTTGAGCGACTAAAGTAGCAACCATCGACAAACGTTGCCCCCCTTTTTTTTTTCATTCGCCCCCAACGAGTGTGTCTCGCCTCCACGCGTTCACCTATCGGAAAACACGTGACCGGGCAAAAGGCGGGGCCTCGACCTTGCCTCGTGTTCATTGTTTGGGGGGAATCGTACAAGTAGCAGGCGACTCACCGCGTGTCGTGGTGAGTGTCCTCTTCGGCGCGGCGGTGTTCGGTCCGTGATGCCCAGCGTTGTCGCTGTCCACGTGCGATGCCGCCCCCCGTTCTGGCCGCGGTGGGCGTCGTGTCGGCCGTCCTCGGCCTCTTCTTCAACGGCTACATCCTGCTCGTGCTCGTCTACAACCGTCAAATCCGGACCGCCAACAACCTGATGCTTCTGCACCTGGGAGTGGCCGACAGTCTCCTCTGCGTCCAGCTCCTGCTTTCGGTCGTCCTGCAGCAATGGTTGGGGCAATCCAACCCGGTCGGCGGCGACGACGCCAACGACGACCACGACGACGCTTCCTATCCGTCGTCGTCGACCAAGTTGTGCGTGACGTTGGGTTTCGCTTGGACCGCTCTGCTTCCGGTCATCGTGTGGAGCTTGGCGGGACTCAACTGCGATCGCTACTGCGCCATCGCCACCCCCCTTCACTACTCTCGCCTCGTGGACACGCGTCGCGTCTTCGCCTTCGTGGCCCTCAGCTGGCTGCTGGGTGTCGCCTTGGCGTGTCCGCCCCTATTTAGGGTCAACCCCTACGTGTACAGAGACGCGCGAGGAGGATGCGTCGCCAACTTCGCCGACCCGGAAAGCGGACCTTGGTACGGCGTCGTCTACGCTTCGGCCGCCCTCTTTCTTCCCACGGCCGTCATGGTGTTCTGCAACGTGCGGATCTTCCTCATCGCTCGCTTTCATCGCCATCGCATCGTGTCGGCTTTGTACGAAATCACCCTCCGAGCCCAGGCCACCATCCTGCACCAGGGAAACCCTTTCTACTTGACCAAGTTCAAAGGGCGTTGCGCCGTCTTCACCGTCCTGCAACTCATCGGGTCCATCATCCTGCTCTACTTTCCCTATTTCGGAGTGGCCCTGGACGAGGCGGCTACCCGACGTCCAGGAACCGACCTCCTCGTCACCGTCGTCACGGCCCTCATCACGTGTTCGCCACCCACACACGGCTTTGTTTACGGTGTCAAGAGCCGAGTCCTGCGCAAAACTTTCAAGAATTTCCTACGACGCCAGCTGTACCAAAGCGAGGTGGGTGCCCAACACATAAACTCACTTTTCCAAATTGCAATAGCGAACAAGTCACACGAACGGAACTTTCCGTTATAACCGCTGACTAAACGCCTCCGGTTTCAGGTGGAAATTCATTACTGCTAATCCAAAAGAAGAGATTCATTGCCCACTCTAGATAATAGAGCGATTTCGGTTTACCTTCCTTTAGGCTGTCTATTTGCAGTCATAAATCCGGAAAAACCATCGACATCCGGTCACCCTACTTCATTACTGTTTGCGCGTGATAAGTGGCAAACTCCGTTTCAGTCTCGTTTCCAAATAGCTACGAGCGTCCAATATTAAAAAAAATAAAATTACACGGTTGTTAACAATCATCTACTACTATACAGGGTGATTCGGTAACATCTAACAATACTTTGCAGGGTGATAGGGGGTACGAAAACAAACAAAAACTTCTACGAAGTAAGAATAACGCTAAATTTTCTATACAGTTATAAAGCTCCGTCTGTGTGTATGTGAACATAACGCGATTTGTTGTTAGTAAATGCTTACTAACAACAAAATATCAGTTCAAAATCGGTAGAAACACCTAACTTGAAAATGAATTCAGAAATTATTACGAAATACAGTGGAGTCCGTTTATTATGATCACTTTGGGTCTAGTGCTTTTGATAACAATAACCGACTGATAACAAACAATGGATAAAAAAAACCATTAAACTAACCGACTAATTATGATGAAAAATAACCGATTTATTTATATTGAGAATATTTTAGCCTATTCCATGTTACAATTTTGTTTATTGCTCACTTACCAATGTTGTTATACGTTTTAGCTGTGTTACTTACGTGTAATATGAAAAATGGAACTGTTTGAAAATAGGCCTACATGTACCTTCTCTAAAAAATTTCAAAATTGGAGCTGACCGGTTACTGCACCGAGCCCTTCATATCGTTTGAGCAATTTATAACCGACATTTATCCGTGATTATTATAAGAGATTCGACCGTAATTTTAAATCTACGATCTATCAGATGTGTATAGCATTTTTAACACGGACGAGTTATAAAAATTGAACCAAAACAAGAAACAGAAACACACTTCCTCTAAGAGTAAAAACCACGGTAGCGTTTTTGGCAACTGAGACACATGTGAATGCCTAATTTACACCTCTATCATAAACACGTGCCCCGTCGACTCAGATGTTTGGAAGATGAAAGTCAGACAAAACACCCGCTTTTCGATAATTTATTTAAACAGCAAGCCCCTCAAAAAAAATATATCATTAACCGAACTTTAACCCCGGTAGCCCAGCCATGGTGAGCGTTTAAGTCGTCGATTAACTAAATTAAAACTTAACTAAAAATTTTTTTTCAATCTATGTTTTTTTTTTAATTCCATTATGTTTTTTGATAATTCTAGAACAACCAAGATATTTTTCAAAAGTTAACACTCAAGATGGGTCTCAAGAGACCCATTTTCTTAAAATAGGATGAAATTAAGAAAATTGCTCGAACGATATGAAGTAACCGGTCAGCTTCAATTTTTAAATTTTAGAGACAGTGTTTTCAAACAGTTCTATTTTTCATATTACACGTAAGTAACACAACTAAAACGCATAACAGCATTGGTAAGTGAGCAATAAACAAAATTGTAAGGTAAAATTGGCTAAAATATTCTCAATATAAACCAGCTGTTTCTGAGAAAAGATGACACCACATTTCGGAAAACGTTGCAGCTGACCAGTTACTGCACCGAGCGCTTCAATAGTTTATTAACCAGACTAAGACTATACTTAAATAAATATTAGATAATTAAATCGGAGTAAAATGCTCCGTTTTATTATTTTCTTAGACATTTGTCAAGCATCCGAACATCAAACGCTATAATTTCTGGTTTTGCCATTGTTTTGGCCACTTTTCATGGTGATGTTATTTTTTAAAAACTTAAGACATTTATTTTGTTTTTCCTTATTTTTTGGGAATATACATTCTCCAAAAGATAGAAAATTCAGTTCAAATAGCTTGTTTTGAAATTTTGTTTGTTAAAAACGTGCTCTTTCTTCTCAGTGCAAAAGACACGTTTAAAAGCTATTTTCTTCAAAAACAAAGCGAATTCAATTCAAGTAGCTTGTATTGAAAAATTCTGTTAAAAATGTTATAAGAAACAACAGTTGTAATATACAACCATAAAAAAAATATCTTAGATGATTCATTCATAAACATTTTTTCAACTTGATGCCTGGTTATTTTATCATTCCACAAAAAAAAAAATAATCTCAAACTGGCAAAATGTAAATCAACATTTTTTCCGACTGTATTTAAACATCACAAATGTCATTCAACAACGTAAAAAAACTGAACAAAAAAAAATTATAAATATGTTTATTCATTATTTATAAAATAAAATAATACCAAAACTAAGGTCTCCAGAGACCCATCTTGGGTTGAACGTTTCTTTCTAAATCACCAGACAATACGGTGAAACAAGTTCTGACGCTACGAAAAGAGACTGAAACGGTTCAATTACCCTAAAATAGCAAAGAAAAGGAAAAGCAACAACTGAAAAATGTTGTTATTCTAGCTAATTCATTTAAAGTTTCAATCTTAAAAAAGTAATCAATTTCGTTTATTAAAGGTGCACACCGAGATTCAACGACAGGCTTCCCGCCGTGCTTCGTTGCAAACTGCGCAGCAACCCAGACGAATGTCATCTGCGACCGAGGGTTTGCCCAAACGAATCCTTCAGAGGAGAATGTCCGAAATCCTCAACGTTCCTAACAACAGTCCAAAACCATCGCGTCATCGACGTCTTTCCGAATTCTGTCCTTCGTCGTCGAGTTCTCCTACCAGAAACGGGACCGCTCTCGAGTGGCTGGCTAAGAGTGTCCAAAGACAAAATTCGGACGATCGAGCCAGTGGCACCAATGATGAGGTCAGAACGCCAGAAGTTCTTTCGATAACAATCAGTCCACCGTCTCCGGAAGCTGTATCGGTGGACGAAGTTGATGTCCCTACCAGCGGTGCACGCACGCCTGAAGTCGTGTCCGATGACAAAAGTAACGGTCGACCAGAAGCTCTTAGACCTACGTCCAGACAAAGTGGTGGCGTGCGTTTCAGCACGCTCACTAAAGAATTAATTCAAGAAAGTGTCGAAGTTTGAAAGTTCTTCGAGTACATTTTTTTGGGGGGTGAAGGGGTCGTCTGTCTATCTATTTATCAAAAAAACTGATTTTTTTTTGTCGTTGTTCGTTTGCTGTCCATGACATTGTGGTGTTAGTTTGTGATCGTAGACGTTTTACTCTTCCTTAGTGGTGCAAAAACAAACTGGTGCAAAAAACAAACAGAAACAACTCCACAAACAATTCTTTACAAACTCTACAAACTGCGATACTTCTACACAGTGTTTGTCAAAAAAAAATTATTCTAGAGAACAAAAAATGAAATCTCATATTTTTTTAATCGTGTACTACTTCCATGTTGGTCGATTGACTTTTAAAAAAAAAATTGATCCTCAATACGATCGGAAACAGGGTTACAAAGTTGATTAAGACGGTCTCGTTGAAGGGTTATTTTTATGGTCAAAATTAATACACAACTACAGGGTGTTTACGATAAATGTACCACGTTTAACTACGTGGTTCGATCGACTTAATTAAATGAGAAGTTGGGTGGAAAATCGGCGCAAATCCACTTAGGTTATTAATCCTTAAAATGCTTATTATATTGAATCGTTTTAGACCAGTCTGTAGCATACAGCCATTGGGTTACCTGTAATTTGCACGTTCGCACTTTTTGTAGAAGAATAGAAACGCGACTATTGTAAATCTGGAATTTTTTGTGATTTCTTTCTTTTTGTCGTTTCACTCGCTTTCCTCACTTTCAAACAATGGAAAAGATACTGATCTTTGAAAAAACGGCGTAGAATGCATTTATCAATTAGCACAATATTTGGAATAACGGCGTCATTAAATTGTTAAAATTAGCCCATAACTTCAGAACTATCGACTAAAGTTAACAGATTTTCTTTTTGCAAAACCTGTTAACTTTATTTTCCTTCTATAATTATACCAGTTGGCAGGAATATTTTGTAATCTTAAATTTGAAGGTGCCAGAAGTTTTTTCCCCATTTTCTCTAAAACTACATTTTTTCAGTTACGCCGTTATTCCACCCAACTCCTCAAATAAACCGTGACCTAACTATGTGCAAACGATAGTGTAAGCATGGGAAAACTACTTACCAACACAAAGTGCTAAAAGTGTTCGTCATCTTGCAAAATACACTACAAAAGCGAAAAAAGCTGTTTGTGTTTCCTTTGAATGAAGCCCAATGCTGAGCCACGAACTTAAATAAGCTAACGCGAGTCAAAGAAAAAGTTGAAACAATGTGGAAAAAAACTAGCAGAAAAACGTTGCAAAAACACTTTTACGTTTCACGCTGCGTTCGAGTACAATTACGTTTTACACACCCCCATAGTCACGGAGTTATAACCAATTGAGAAAAGTGGTACATTCATTGCAAACACCTTGTACAACTAATGAAACATTTTAACTGATTATTTAACAGTAAAAGTTA
Source organism: Cryptops parisi (assembly GCA_034695005.1). Classification (NCBI taxonomy): domain Eukaryota; kingdom Metazoa; phylum Arthropoda; class Chilopoda; order Scolopendromorpha; family Cryptopidae; genus Cryptops; species Cryptops parisi. The sequence continues at coordinate 10,331 of JAQIWH010002765.1, read as the reverse complement.
TACAATAGAAGATAAAGTATAACTTTACAGTATACGATCTTTGTACACAACTGAAAAAACAAAACCACCGATCTAGAGGTCTGAAACTCGTCACTTCGATGGTTCAGAGTGTGGGTATTTTTTGTTAATGTCATCGATTCCACCTATGCCAAAATTTCATCGATGCTCATTGAACTATACTATAATGCATGTGTCCTTTCGGATTATCGAAGAGACGAGTTACAGGCTTCAAGATTAACTAGTCAGTTAATTGATTCTGTTTTCGATAACAGGTAGAAAACTTTATGGTTATAAAGTTTAACATTTCAAATTTTTTTTTACACCAAAAGGTATATACCCTTTAATGTAAACCCTTTATCGTTCTCATCTTGACTGCCTCATTTATTGACTTCTAAATTTTGCCTCTCTCTGGATGAAATAAGATGAATCTATTTTTAAAACTTCTTTACAAAGAACTTCAAATTTTTTTTCATCCCAATGTCAACACACTCAAAAGTTAAAACGAAACCACTTATTCTCGAAATCCATTTTAAGATCGCAATATCTTATATATGCACATTTAAAAAAATATTTTTCTCATCTCAAAACAAACTTCGACAAAACACCCTCCTAGTATACGTATTCAATACTCGTCTTTAGAATTCTGTTCACTCTTTCTATCGCTTTCGTTGTTTTCAAATTTTTTTCATATATAAATATACGGTATGTATCCAATTGCTTTCAGTTTCTTAACGTAGAATGTTATAGAAAATGATTTTTGCAATAATCTTCATTTTTCTCTTCTTCCGCCATCCTTAGCGTAATTTTACTGATCAATTTTTAAAAGTCTTAACAAAAAAATGTAAATATTTTCTACAGAAACAACGTAAAAAAAAGTTGGAAAAAAAAGGTATTTCTCATTATTTACTATTCTTCTATGTAAATAAAAGTGCTGTTGCGCATCTATTTTTACTTCTCAGCGTTTTTATATTTAGGTGTTTTTCCCCAACAAATAATACAATCGAGAAAGCGTCGAAAAACTGTGAACATTGCAAAACCAGGAAGCTACGTGTATTAATAGCACCTTGGTCAAGCGATACTTTAGAACACATCGTTCTAATGTTTTGAAAACACGACCGTGTAACGGGGTATTAAATGACATAACACACAGTATGATCCAAAAGTCGTGCACCACGGAGGTTATTCATTACCCTAATGCTGTTCCCAAACAATTTTAAGTGATGATTCTAATACAAATAAGTGCATTCAAAATGCTTTTTAAGCGTACTCTTTATATACTGGCATATATCGTCCGCCATATTGGTTTTTAATTAACAGCATATAGGCAGTGACACTCGTGAGACTTAAAACGGATTCACGGACACCTCATTCATCAAAATCCATCGAGCCATTTAGCTTGTAGGCGGATCTAAAGAAATATATGGCATGTAGCGTCACCCATATTGGTTTTTCATTGACGCCATATAGCCAGTGTCACTCGATAGACAAAGACAAATAAATCCATAAACACCTAATTCATCAAAATCCATCGAGTCGTCTTGTTTTTGTCTGCAGAAACTCAAAGCTCTCACAAGTAAAGCTAAGATAAAGAGTATGAAACGTTCGATAGTATTGACAGTACAAGATGTTCATAAAGAAATCTAAACACTTGGAAACTCCAAATAAGTTTTTCCTTTGTTTTGCTTTTCATATCAGGTTTTACAAACGTAATTCTTGGTAGAACGGAAACAGAAACTCGCAACGTTTATGTGGGAATTTTGTTGTGCGTGTCAGAACCACAGTGGCGCTGCAGTCAGTCATTTTCCAAAATGGCGACTCTGAACGACCAAGCACAAAGTTTTTTTTTTCGTTTAATTTTGTCCGAAAATTTGCAAACTATTAAAAACATCGTAAACTATGGAGCATTCTAAATCTAATTTGAAAATTTCAAACATTTTTGACAATTTTTAGACATGGGGGAATGTTGCAGAACAAATTGCGTGAGTTTAGAAGACTACCGCCTAGACATTCTTCGCGCCACCAGAGGGGCCCATATGGAGGCGTACTGACGTCATATATTTTTTTAATGAAACTGTAATATCTTTACTACCATCTCTATATTTAGTTATGGTTTATATCCGTACTTTCCTTCAAACTGTATGTGATTAAAATGTTTAGATTTCATTGTGGTCTGTGGACACTGCATAACAATAAAATCAAATTTTCATAAAATAATACGTAGCCTATATTTTTTAATCTCAAATTTTAACTATGTTTATTATGTATATGCTTTAACTTTATAATGTTCAGTCTGCATTCCTTGCATTTTGGTATAAATTCCAGACATTAGTTCAAATTTCTAAACATCGTCGCCCGACTTTTAGATCACCCTGTAGGTTCGTTTGAGGCTATTGAATTAAATCCGCCTAAAGGAGCACTCAGCTTTTATTCGTATAATGTCGGAGATCATGGTTGTCAATCGTTCTTAAACATCACAAGCCTCTTTCTTTCGGAACACAAACAACCACTAATGAATTCTGTCATTGCCATAGGGTTGTCTGTCACTTTACAAGTTATGATACAGGAATTGGCAAGCTCTTCGTATGACAAAGAAGAAGAAAAAAGCGACACTGGGAAGGTAAACAAGAACAACCTCAGTCGCGTGTGCAGTATAGACAACACGAGGAGGTTCAATTGGCAGGATTGAACCCTTTCGGTTCCCATTTAACAGCCACCTTCCATCATGTCAAAAACATTTTAGAAGCCTCGTCGTCATGGTGACCCTACTAGTCGATAATAAACATGCCTCAACCCTTTCTCTTCGTTTACATTCCTCCCGGGTCAGCAGCACGTCGTTTGAACGAACGAAATTTGGTGACCCCAAAGCGAATCAATTGGAAATATTGTACCATACCATCGTCTCTTTCGAGGTCAAACAGATACATAATCGAGAAGGTTGTAACAGTGAACGATTATTACTAAAATGACGATCACATTTTCGACGTAAAACAAGACCGATAATTAATGAAAAGATTGGTTTTTTTGGTATACAAACAACTTTTAGTAGTAATATAGTAAACTATATAGTAAAGTGTTTCTTCGGATGAATCTGTTTTTCATCTGATTTCGCCTGAAAATTCATGATAAATATGTCTAAAAGTTACATCTTTTTCTTGTCATGAAATAAACATGTTCGGGGAATTCCTCCCGTGAATCTGTCACTCCCGTGACAGATTGTCACTCCCGTGACAATTCCTCCCGTGAATATGTCTGTTTATTGTTATTGGCAACAATAGGAAACGAACATGTGGTTCAAAGCGTCACCAACACTCTACTTGAAAAAAAAAAAAACTTTTCACATGCCAATAGCTCCGAATTGACACGACATTGATCCCTCAAAACTCGACAGATTCATTTGCCACGCGTGACTAATCTGTACAGCAAATTTAATGTCTCTACGCAACGTGATTACAAATGACATCTACGATTTGATACATTGAGCCATTTTAAAGATGTTTACGACAAGTCAAGTTAAACAAGTAATTTACTAAAAAAAAAACTTCGTACAATCTTTAGTAGTAAAGTGTTTCTTCAGATGAATCTGTTTTACACTCAACAATGAACGTAAAATAATGTATATGTAGTAAACTATGCATATCTAATAGTAAAAGACTAGAGCGCTCCTCCTCACCAGCTATGAAAGCGCCACCGTGTGTGAAAATCACAAAATCGACACTCTAACCGTAAGGAATATTGCGAAGCAATATGAGTTAAAACAATAATTGACTGTGACAAATGTCGCCAAGAAACATGCGTCGAAACCACTAATCACGTAATGAAAACAAACAAAAATTTCCCGCTATTTTTGACGGGCTGTTTACAAAATCGTTCTATTTACTAAAACGATCATAGTAATACGTATATAATTTTGGCAACAATGGAAAGCGAACATGTTCAGAGCATCAGCAACACTCTACCTGAAAAAAAAACAACTTTTCACGTGCCAATCGCTCCGAACTGACACGACAATGATTCCTCAAAATTTGATAGATTAAATTGTCACGCAGGACTAAACTGTGCGCCAAATTTCAAGTCCCTACGACACACGGAACCTGGTTAAAAATTACAACTACGATTTGAAACACTATAAACTTTTTTTAAAAACCGTTTAAGACGTCAGGCCAAGTTAAACAAAAGCTCGTAATAACAAAAGATTGTAATAATAATAAACAAACAATAAACATCACAATGGTCGAACTGTCTGATCCAAATGGTCCATTATAACGCGTGTCCTATGTCACAAAATTTCTACTGACACCATCAAGATGACATGCCCTCATGAAATTCGACTTTCACGCGAAAACCTATTTACATCCCGTCCAATAAAATTATCGAAGTGTTAGCAGAAGCAGCAGCTTGGCGAATCGGAGCGATAATTTTAGGTTGTTTATTAGTAATAAAAATTGAGCTCGACTCAAAAGCGATAAACTCGAGGCTACTCGTTAACAAAAACTAAGGTGGGTGTTTAAGCGAAAATCGTTTACAAATTTGACGCGATAACCATATTTTATGTAATTCAATACCGCATTCCGCGTAAAAATAAAAACTAAATTTAGAACAAAGCTTTCCTTTGATGAAAGCGAAGGTTAATAACGATACTATCGATCCTACCCAACAAACATGATGAGAAATTGCATAATAATCTCTAAAGAGTGCTCTCCTCTTTAAAAAAATTTATATTTAACCGGAACAAGAAGATGATCGCGAAAATAACGTCAAAAAAAAAAAAGATAATTAGATATTTTTAATTACACTAGTATTTTTAATCAACCGGATAAGCTGTGGGAGTACAATAATGAATCAATATCCTGTTCATCTTTTCATCTTTTCGGTTTTAAACTTTCGTAACAACAAAAAACTCAACTTTTGAACAGATTTAAAGTTAAGATCACGCGAGTTTGCTTAGCTTTAAAAGACACAACATAAATTTTTAGTTTTTCAGTCATCTTTTGTCGAAATATTGACAAACTCGAGAGAGAGGTATAAATAAAACTAGATGATGATAAAAAAAAAATTGTTATCGGAAAAAATCAACAAGACGTTTGCAACATGATTTTCAGGAGATTTTTTGAAAGAATAAATTGAACTCTTCCTTCTACGAAACAAAACGCGAAATAAGAGAAGCACAATCATCACAACAACGTTGCGTTGACCTATGAAATTCTACGATATTAAAGAGCAAATCCCTTTTTCGAACATAGAATTAAAAACAAACAGAATATGTCCGAATTTTTTTTTTATTCCGAACAGAATGAATATTAAAGTATACTACTCATTCTCGTATCGAAAAGACGAAGAAAAACAAGTACGTACATTAAAATTATTTTTTTTAAGAATACTTTTTATATATTTTACTGTCATATACAGTTATTATACTGTATGTACTTACATACATAATGCAAAAAATGTTCTTGATTTTTGCATATTTGGATTTATGCGAATTTCGATTTATGCAAATTTAAATTTGTGCGATTGAGGAGTAATTCGACATTTGATGTATGCAAATTTTTTGAGCAATTTTATTTTTTATTTTGGTAATTTTTTATATATTTATTTATTTATATGCGATTTTTTTTATATTGGACTTATGAGTTTTTGATTTATGCGATGAACTTATGCGGTTTTCTATAAGTCTTATACGGTTTTCGCTTAATGCGGTTTTTTTTTTTGGTACATTGGACTATACAGTATATATTTCTCGTAAAAGATTGTAGATGGCAGTATACGTTTAATGCCTAGTTCACTAGGCCCCGTGGTGGCCTGATGGTCAGAGCGTTCACCTCTGGCGGCAGTGGTTCGGGTTCGCCTCCCACTCGTGCCATGTGAATTCAGTTGGGGGCTTGACACCACGGAAGCAAGTTTTCTCGGGGTTCTCCCGTTTCCTCCTGCATCATAAAACCCTGTTCCATGTTTATCATCCTCATCTCATCATTATTTCTGTATTTCTAATTTCAATAATTTCAAGAGAAAATATATTGGAGAGAGGAATTTTATTTGGAATATTATTAGGAAACGACCAATAAATACGATAAAACTTAATATTAAAAATTATAATAAATATTTAACTTGGTGTGATAATCCCTGTGAATGCAAAACACAAGAAATTCCACAGGATGAGTTCCATTCAAACGCAACTAATACTCAACCTAATACTATATCTATTGAACAAATAGAAAATGATATTAAGAAGGCAAAAAAAATAAATCTTTTGCACACGACCCCATTTTAAAATCATACCACAGTCATTAATTTTGGAACTCCTTTTTACAATATTATAGCCAATATCATTAAATTGATCCTAGCCACATCAACATATCCACAACAATGGAAAACAGCACATATATTACCTAAATATAAGGGGGTCCTAGAGACTCCTTTTTATCCTATTTTAAAAAGTTACACTCCAAATAAAATACATGTTACCATACTGGTTTATGACATGAGTAAAGCTTATGATACTTTAAGCAAAATATCAATCATGAAAGAATGTATTCGTCAAGGAGCAACATCAAACACCATTTCCCTCCTACACAGCTTTTTAACACAACGAAATTTTCAGATTATTGGATATAATAACACGAAAATGCCATCAAATCGGGTGTGGTTCAAGGCTCCACAAATAATTTTTTGCTTTTTTCCATTGTTTCAAATACTATCCATAAAATAATTTGAATTTTAAAATATATAATTATGTGGATGACAATTTTATGTTGTATTCGGAGGGCTCAACAGATTCACACATCCTATATACACACTTAGACGAAAATTGTTCTTGATCATCATTGTTCAATAATGTTACTCTTGGTCGTGAGCAGAATTTGTATAAGTTTAGTAAACCATCTGTTATTAATAATATGGTTGACAACCATTTCCCTGTCAACACGTTTGTTACCTGGAATTCACTACCTTTTCGGATACGAAAACAAGTTGCTGTTTCTTTATCAAAAACCGCCAAAAAAATGCTCGATAAGGATAAATTTAATTATGTCAATAATTTTTTATAATCATTTCTATCATGGTTTCTCTTGTGTGTAAAAAAAAAAAAAAAAAAAAAAAGAGAAAAATAGTGTCCTTTTTAAATTTTATTTATTAGTTTGTGAACTGTCGTTTTTAGTTTTAGGTTTTCTTTATTGTTCATTTTGTCATTTTCATTGTACATTTTCATTGTCATTATGTTTGTTACATAGTTTCCTTATCCCTGTGTTTGTATTGTCACACCCCTTTTTTTGGTTCCATTAAACCGTAAAAAAAAAAAAGAAGATATGAAACAAATACAAAAATGGAGTACCCAACACTCACTAAAACTTAACACTCTTAAAACTAAAACATTAACCTTTTTTAATCCAAATGCTATAAATAATCAACCTATAACAATTGTTGAAGTCTTATTTGACAAAAACTTAAAATTCGGAGACCATATTTATCAGCTAACAAGTAAAATTAATAAAATGATCTATCTGGCAAAAAGATAAAAAAAATTATTAACCAATAAAGAAAAAAACAACTTTATAATGTCGAAAGTTCAATCACAATTACAATACGCAATTGTAATCTGGTCTGACACTACCAAATATCGCATCAAAAGACTCCAGACATCATGCAATCGCATTATTAGGACATATTATAAATTAAGTCCCTATATATCTATCTCATCTTTTTTTAAAATCAAGCAAATTATGACTATTCCCCAATTGATCATCTATAATAGAATCTTGGAAATCTCTCGGACTATCCGTATTCCAGCACATCCTTTACATTTTTTAAAGAACTTTGCTCTAGAAATCAAGACGAGTCGTGCAGCAAAACGTTACAAAATTGTTGTTACCCAAGCCTTGCCGAACCATTTTCATAGTAATTTTCCATATAACTCATTAAACACTTGGAACGAATTGCCTCTAGGAATAAGAGCTACAGCCGTTGAATGCACTGATAAACCCTGTAAAAAAACTTGCAAACACCTCAAAGACCTATTAAAAACCACATAATACACTCAAGACAAATTTTGAAAACTTTTTGTTTTTACTTCCACTTTTTCCATTGCTTGAATTTTTATTGTGATCATGTTCTTTTTACCTTGTTAATTTAAATTCGATGTTGTTGATACAAATTGTAAACAGTATAAGATTCTCTCCCGAGCATTCAATCTTTTTTTCATTGCCATCATTGTATGATGTATATACTTCATATCATTAATCAATTTTTAGTGTGTAACAAAGCTGTTTTTAATAAAATGTCTCTACGGGACGCAAAAATTAAAAAAACAAAAAGTTTTAATGACATAGCTGTAAAACCAGCCGGTTCCCTCGTTAAGTACCAAGTACCTAATTCACACACAAACAAGTGACGCTAATATAAAGAGTATAAAAAAATCCATTTTTTGGTTTCGGCGTGTTTCGATTTATGCGAATTAAAATTTACGAGTGTAAAATATAAAAGATGGCGTTATGCCACGTTTGAGTAATTCGATTTTCAATTTATGCGTGTTATGAGTAATTCAGTTTTTGAATTACACAAAATAAATTCAAGTAAGAGTAATTCAATTTTCTTCTGCACATTTCGATTTATGAGAAATGCATACCCCATGAACAATGCGATTTAAATTTATGCGATCGTTGAACTAAGTACAATAGCTATAGTATATTATTTTATGAGATTTCATAGAATCTTGTGTCATTCGACATTTCATTTATGCGAGTGTTGAGTAATTCCATTTTTGATTTCCACAATTCTAAATTTATTTATTTATTTATTTATTTCTATATGCCTTTTTTCACATTGAACTTACGCGGTTTTCTATTTATGCGAAGAAACTTATGCGGTTGTCGTTGTATGCGGTTTTTTGGTACATTTACAGTATATAAAAATATATAAATAAATAAATATTCTCATAAACGATTATATACGTTCAATTCCCAGCTAATTCACAAACTCACTCACAAGTGAAGCTAATATAAAGAGTATAAATATGTCCGAATCCAAACAGAACAAAGAACTCGTATCGAAAAAAAAATTATTCCGACATCAATTATTCTTATTAAGAATAGCCCAAATCTTCACTTCCCTCTAACTATCTTCATCTTTGTGAGAACGCATGGTCTGAAACGTGTCAATACAGCGGTGACACCTAGCGACATTTTAATAAAACGAAACCTTCAAAAATTCAAATCTTGTTTCAATTAAAACCGTGCATGGGACGGGGTTCCTTCTAGTTAATTAAATAAATATCTGCAATGCAGCAACATTGGAAACGTGAACTCCACCAAACTGCACGTGGTGACCACCTGTCGAACGAAAAAAAAAGTTCCTAATAATAAAAGGACAATCTCCCCTCCCCCCCAAAGGAAACGTGCACACTCGACCAGCACTTTTCTGTACCAATAAGGAACCGTGATTACTGTTTGTAGTCAAACTAATTGGTGAAGAACCGAACAACTCCACTGTGCCAAAGAGTACACTTTGAAAAAGTACTTGCAAAAGATCAAAGCGTATATATGTCTATTGACTAAGTGCCTGGAGGGTGTGAAATCTCGTAACGGAAGTTTCAAACAACAAAACAATTTACTAAACTAAACCAATCACTCTAGACACCATCTTTTTTCTTCACCGAAACTTTAAACAACAAGCACTTTAGATTGAAGAAAAACCAAAGCGTGTGCGATGGCGGTATTTCCATTTAAGTCTAAACCTTTGCATTCTACTGAGGTGAATCACAAATAGAAAGAAAAACGATTGATGCAAATACAAATTTGTTGGGTATTTTGCGACCCAATTTTTTGACAGAGAGTGAAAGAGAAAACAAAATGAGGGGGGTGATGAAAAATCGAGACCGAAATAACGGCTAGGAATGAGGCCAACTTGGAAATCGAATAAATTTCATCAAAGTCTTCGTCATCGTGAGTCAGTTGAGTGAAGAAACAAGAAGGGGGGGGTATTAAAAAGTTGAACATGGCGTGATGATTATAATTAAAAACAGAGAAAAGTAGATAAATTCTCTTGTCACTCCCAAACTTTTATCTTTACGCAGGCTGTTGACAGTCAAAGTACCATGTAGTACAGGGTAGTTCAAAAAGTTTGATCCGAATTAAACAACGTTCTCGATGACGACGTGCAAGTGACAAGAGCTATTTTTTTAATCAGCTTCACTTGTGAACGAGTGAGTTTGTGAGCGAGCTGATAATTGAACTATACTGCCATCTACGGTTGTTTATGAAAATATTTTTTAAAATAAAAACACTATGTACCAAAAACGCATAAAACGAGAACCGTCCTTTATTAAATAAAAAACTACATTA
>JAQIWH010002764.1:0-22850 GCA_034695005.1 Cryptops parisi | reverse complement strand
TTTAGTCTATCATCCATCTTTGCCAAATAGACACGCGCCCTAGTGATGTCACTAAAAATGGCATATAATACAACGGGTGGCGCTGATTTCGTTTGTTCATTAAATAATTGCAATGTAGTGACGTCATTAGTGGTTTAATATTTGTATTATATTTCAACTAGGGTATATTATTTATTTATTTTATTTATTTATTTATAAATAAATAATTATATATTTTATATTTTAACTAGTTAAAATATTTAACGAATATTACTAATTATTTCAGACACTAAAAATGGCGTATAAAATGAATGGCGCTGATTTTGTTTTGTTTATTAAATAATCGTAGTGACGTCATTAATACTTCTACACAATATTTTAACTAGGGTATTATTATATTTTGAATAGTTATTTAATTATATTTAAAAAAAATACCGTAAATTACTAATTATTCTAGAAAATACATTGAAAATGCTATACTCTTTATATACAGTGTATTATGTACTTTATACAAACATAATGCAAAATATTCATTTCTGTATGTTTCGATTTATGCGAATTAAAATCTATGTGTGTTTCGAGTAATTCCATTTTTGATTTCTGCACGTTTCAATTATATGCGAATTTCGATTTATGCGAATTTAAATTTGTGCGATTGTTGAGTGATTTTGATTTATGCGAGTTTTAAGACATTTCATTGTTAATTTCAGCAGTTTTCGATTTTGTTTATGCGATGTTTTCACAAGTGAAGCTAATGGCGCTGCCGCTGATTTTATTTTGTTCATTAAATAATTACGATAGTAAAGTGACGTCATTAACACTTTAATATTTTCATTAAATTCTTTTTATAGTGTATGTTATATTTTAACTAGTTATTTCTAAATAACTGAAAAAATAACAGATATTTTTAAATAAAAAGTTAGAAGTTATTTTAGTTTGCTTGAAAAAAAACTAGCCGCTAGGTTTTCCACATCTAGCAAAATCCGCTTCAATTTTGAACAACCTTTGTTATATTACAAAATACAATGAAAGTTCAAAAATTAACCGGATTTTTGTCGAGTGCAGAAATAGCTAGCGATTGAGTTTTTTGCTTCAGAATCTAATTTGGTTTAATGTGAAAAACAACAACAAAAACTAGCCGCTAAAACTTTTCTACATCTAGCAAAATTCGGTTTAATTTTGAACACCCATAGTAATATTACAAAATACAATGGAAGTTCAATAATGAACCGGATTCTGTTTAACCTAAAAAAAGGTAGCGGTTAGATTTTTCTGCAAGAAGTGTTCAAATTTGAACATTCATTTTTAGTTTATAAATTTTCAGTTTTAGTTTATAAAGTATAACTTTAAAAAAAAATTAGGGATGGGACCCCCTAAGTAGCGAAATGTAATTGATCACGTGTTAACAACACGGTGGCCAATTTTTTTCGAACCTCCCGAAAAAAATGGATTCGCTTTTTAACAAGTGGTTTAAACGGTGAAGAAATGGTGTTACAAATGAGTCTGTCTCAGCTGGATATCCAACTGTATAATATATCATTTTTTTTTCCCACTGATAACTTTTCTTTTAAGAGATAATAATAATTAACACTACATTTTTACTGGGGTAGAGTAACACGAGTATACCTCACTACTGCTCCTGGCCACATTTCGAAACGATGACACCTTCGCAGTTTCTTTCTTTCATCCACCCCGTATACCTGGATGTCATTAATTAAGCTAGAGTCTGTTTCACTATGACAGCTAACGTTTTGGTTGCTTAGTGAATATGTATAATGCTATTTTTTTGAAGGAAGTTGAAGTGAGTATTATATATATATATATATATATATATATATTTTATAATAAGTTGACGCGCGTGGGTGGGCGGGGTCAAAATTTGTGTCAAGTCACAACCGTGTAAATTGATCGTGATAACGTGAAGGTTGTTTAACCGTGTTAAGTGAAGTTTAGTGAAACGTTTATGTTTTCATATGCCTGTATAAAATGGTTGAAGTTCAGATAAAACGAAATTTGGTTGTTCCAATTTATTTATTTATTTATTTATTTTTTATATTTTATTTTCTAATTGAAGGGCAATATAATGGTAAGCCAGGTGTTTAAAATTGTTCAGGAGAGCCGTTTTTCCGGTGAGAAACTACATAGAGTTTACCATACTGAGCAACAAGGCGATTCTCTGCATTACGCTACCATTTTCTGGAAAATTTAAAAAGTTGTAAAGTAACAAGATAGAAACAGTACAGTTTGAAACTGTAAAAAGTAAAAATAGAAACAGTAAAAATGTTATTTTTGTAAGGAAATAAAGTATGGCTTATCATTATATTGCCCGGAGTCTTTCAATTTGTCAATAACTCGATTTTTAGTTGTTTCTAACTAAATATTTTATAGTTATAACTAGAAGTTGATAAGTTTTTTTCCCTATAACTCGAATATTATTTTGCTATATCTTTCCGATAAGTAGAATTTTTAATGTTTTCTTGTTTTATAAATCGAATTTTTCAATCTTTTTTTTCAAATAAAGTTGTAAGTTTTTAATAATAAAATATTTTTTGTGAAGAATTTATTTAATAATTTAAATTTTAAAATTCAATATTTTTATTTTTATGTTTGTTCAGATTTGAACCGGATATTATTTGATACAGCCGACATAGGAAACGTTTCGGTCTCACAGAAAAATCCGGTTTATATTTGAACATCCTTCAAAAAAACTACATTTTTTAACGTTTGCATAAACTGTATGATAATAGTATTGATATAACAAAACGAATTCGAATTAACACGAGTGCTTTACACATTCGCTTAACGATCTTCTTGGTTGATTTCGTACGGGGTGAAGAATTTAGTACGGGTATAGTGTGAATTTTGTACGGGTACGTGAAAATTTAGCCATGGGGGGTAAAAACTATTCAAAACTCGGTGTCCACTTTTTGTCCCCAACTGTCACTCGATTCAACACGTGCTCTTCAGACACCTGAATAGGCGGAGTTAGTCACGCTCTCGTTTCGCGCATTCGACGTCTCCTCGATCACGTGACGATCGGACCGACGTTCGATTGCTGGACGACACAAAATGGAGGCCGGCGCGACAGTTCGGTCGACCAATAAGCGTCGGATGGCGGTGACATCAAAGTGATCTGTTGTCGTGCCTGAAGGGAAAGAAATTTGTTAACGTGGTTGAAAGACACAAAAGTTTGTCGAGTAAAGTAGTTGTTGTCAGTCAGTCCGTGTGTGTGTCGTTTACCAAAACTTTTTGACTATGGCTGTTTCTGGTGCTCTCAACATTCGACCACTTTTTACTGGTTATCCATTTCAAGGTGAGTTTTGTTGTTGTTATTGTTATAACAGATTAGTTATTGTAATATTTAATTAGGCGTGAAAGGGTTTAATTCCTTTGTTAATTAATTTAGTTTGTTCTTTTCTTTGTGATAACGCGTAATGACACAATATATACGGATTCTCTGAATTAATTTCAAGTAATGTTATGTGGATTTACTTCCGAACTTTTTTATATATCTTAAAAAATACATATAACGATACAAAGAAGTTGATTTAATTTAAATAATGTTAGAAATTTATAATTTATTAAATACTACGACGTTTTTATTTATTACTTATTTTTTTGTAACATAAATTTATAATGATTTAAAAGATTATAATGTATTAAAATACTGCAACATTTTTAGTTATTATATAACTTAGTTTTACGGTATACATTTATAATAATGTAAAAAAATTATTATTTAGACAAAAAATTTTATTTATAACTTTTTTTTAACATAAATTTATAATAATGTGAAAAATTATAATTTATTAAATTCTACGGTTTTATAACTGATTTTTATAACTTATTTGTAATTTATAACTCTTTTGATACGGTTATTAAATAAGTGATGTTTTGTTATATTATATTATATTATATAATTTTATTCATTATAAGATTATTCACATGTTCAAATATTAGCCGGATTTTGTATAATCCAAAAAAATTGCCGATAGTGTTGTTATATGAAACAAAAATTCGGTTCAAATCTGAACATCATATTACAATGAAAATTCCAAAAAACAAATTATTCACTAAATAAATTAATTATTATCTCAAAGAATGATATAAGTTGGTTTATAAATTTGATTAATTTAATATTTAGAATAATAAAAATGACCACCTCTACAAGCCATTTTATTATAAATTTAATGGCGGCTTATGTTATAGATCGTATGTTAATGAAAAAATTATCTTACTATAAGCTATATGTTAATAAACATAACAGTTTTTTAATACTCCAGTTAACTGTATTAACTAAGCTTAGTTAACATACTAACTATAGTCTACGAAAGAACCACTAATCGCTTGTATTGAATATTTTTCTACGATAGCCGTTTATAACTTCAACATTTATATTTTGGCTTTTGTTCATTAAATCGTTATTTCAAATTAATTTTTAATTATTATATTTTTATATGAAATTAAAGTATTATATATAAGATTTTTATAAGCCTAAGTTGAACACAACAATTAAATTCAATTCTGAAGATAGAACCAATTTTTGTAGTGGTTAGGCCTAAATTGCATTAAAGTTTCGATATTCATTCGTCGCTAACTGAAATATCGATTGACTTACATTGATTTTAATACTTGTAATGGGTTAACTAGTTCCTCTATTTTTATAGTGTTCAATATCATAACTCTATTATTTTAATTATTTATAAAATAGGCTTATCAGTTTTAGGTTAGTGTTAGAGATGAATAGCTTATAAACATAAATTAAACTCATTTATAACTTAGTTACAATAACTTATCGGTAAATTTTATTACTATAAATGTACTAGAAGTACTTTGTAATACTTCTTTTATAAATAAAATAAATATTATATTAGGTCTATAAAGATCACTATGGCGTCATAAGCCTAATGTCATTCATGAAAATATATTTAGGCCTAGGCTATGTGGTTTATTTAAACATATAATTTTTTAATCTAACTTAATCAAATCAAATAGATGTTTGATAAAATGTAATTAATATACTACACATAATTTAATTAACTTAAACTAGTTAATTGAACCAGTACACTAAAGTTAAGTAGGCCTACGTAGTGAATGAAACGAACTATTTTTAAGCCTACAATTTCAATTGGCAGGTTTTTTCCATTCATGGACCTTACGTTAATATAAAACTTATTAATAATTTATATTTTAAATTTAAAGATATAGGTTTGCTATTAATGAATTTATCAATTATTTATTTCATTCTATTGAATCAGTTTCCTTTGTCGTGGATAATTCGCCATTCAATCGGATATCTATTCAATTGATAATGAGTTGTATAATTTTATTTCACACCAATTTCATTCACGACTACGTTCAAATAGAAGCCGGATTTTTTTTCGGATAATAAAACGCCTAAAGATTAATGCTCTTGAGTGTCCAAAAAAAAAATCCGGCTCAAATTTGAACATCTTCGTGCAATGAAAATACCAACAAAATTGTTAATCATCACAATAAAACATGTATGAAAGTGAGGTACATAAAATTTAATATAATTTCTTGTATTCAACGTCGATGTATTTTATTAATAGTGGTTGAAAATACAAATACATAAATAAAACTTCAATTTGTATAACAACAACAAACGTGTTTGCTAAAGAAAAAAACTGTCACCACGTGACGAATTGGAGAATTGATTGATATTTTTGCGACCACCTGTCTGTCAAAGTTCCCTTAAGTCTCACCCTAATTTATTTATTTTCTATATACATATATAATGTACATATAATATATAGACATTTAAATTGTAAAGAAAACATATACACGGAAATATGGTCCGTTTAGACAAGTGTGTATAGTAGGATATGGATAGGCTACTATACGGCACAGAAAGAGATAGTCTTTTATCTTGTTTTGTCGTCTGTGAGATGGACATAAGAAAGATGACTTGGAAAGATGACGAAGCAGAAATACGTTGTTAGAGATACATCGATGATGAGTACATCGTTGTCGAGTACATCGTTGTTCGAGAACGACGATCCACTCGTGTTGGAGAGTGTGTTGAGCTTCTCGACAAACAACTTTTAGCCCTATAGACACCCTTTTTATAGACCCTACACTTCATCCCGCTGTACACCACCACCCAGGATGAGTCGTCATATAACATCCGAGGGGAATTCAAAATTGAACCGGATTTTGCTTGATGAAAAAAATCTAGTCGCTGGATTTTTTTTCATCAAGCAAAATTCGGCTTGAATTTGAACATTCATTCACATAAAACGCGGTTAAAAAATTAACCGAATTCTGATTGAATTGGTAACGCTAGCGGCTAGATAAATCCGATTCAATTTTGAACTTTCCTGTTTAACTTAGTTCAAAAATGATATTTACGTTTTCTATAACTATAGGCTTATCATAAACTCAAGTCTTGTATAATTTAGGCCTTCTAACCCGTGCTACAGCACGTGGAGAATATTGCATTCTTTGTTTGCATTCACATTGTTATGATTTTCTTGTGTGCGAAGTATTTTTACTAGTTGTCATGCAAATTGCAAACATCTTTCCACGGACAGATAGAGAATGCTGAACTTGCTTATTTTTTACTATTTAGTTTAAATTTTTAGTTTATAAAACTAATAGGCCTATTAAACTCTTATAAAAATGGCTAATGATACTAACAGATGTCACTAAAGCATTCGATACTATCCACTACATCAATATTCATTTTTTTTTTGGTTACGTCCAAATTATCTAGCTTGAAATTGCAATCATTTCCGACATTCGACACAACTTGTTTTACTAATTCCCGTACCAAATCGATTTTTGTCACTCTATGTCAACTTTTATTTGTGTTTGTCATCGTTAAAGTGAACGTCTTTCAAATACCATAAACAAGAATTTAACAAACTTTGTTTTGAGGAAAGTTCGTTGCACTTATTTTTCCCCTCCAATAAAAAGGGTGGTGTAGTAAAATATATATTTTGACAAAGTTTTAACCACAACCACGTGCAAAGTGGACGTTTTTCTTACTGCGTGGGAGCTAAAGGCAAAAAAAAAAGACAACTTAGGGACGTTTTTGAAATGTTTCGAGTGACAACCCAATGATGGGCGGTGTACGCCAAACGTTTATGAGTGACCCTTGGGGACATTTTTTTTCGAGGAGTTGGACAGACTTTGTCAAAAAGACCATTCGATCAGTTTGCAGTTGACACATGTAGTTGACTCCGTTTTTTGGGGTCTTGTGAGAATTATACGGATACATGGATGACACTTGCTGCAAAGACAATGGTATGTGTTATTAAAATTTTAAAGTGGTAGTGTCACGATATTTTCAACTGATGTTCAAGTAAGAGACATTAGTGGAAAATGTGTTAAGTAGGAGTTATCTTTGTGGTTTAAATTGATTATTTTGACATTTTTGTTTGGTGACACTAGTTTTATAGTTTGACGGTTTATAGTTTAATATTTGACGTTTTTTGGTGACACTAGGACAAGGTCGTGTGAATCAATTAGGAGGTGTTTTCATCAATGGACGTCCACTTCCCAATCATATTCGACTGAAAATCGTGGAAATGGCAGCTGCTGGTGTCCGTCCGTGTGTCATCAGTCGCCAATTACGAGTATCACATGGATGTGTTTCCAAAATTCTCAATCGATATCAGGTAAATATCATCGATATACAGATCACTCGATTAACGGTAATCGTTCCCGCCATATCTAAAACATAGAATCTTGTTGTTAAATGTAAGAAGATACGTTGACGAATATGAGAAAAATACATGGTAAAACGCTTAATTTGTTTTTAGATCACTAAGCGAAACATCGTTAATTGAATTTATCATTTATTGAATGTGTTTCAATATAAATAATCGTAAATCGAAAATTCATAAAAATATTTTAAAACCAAAAGATATACAGCCATTTTTAAAGATTTTCATGAAAATTTGATCGTTAATCGAATCTATCGTTAATTGAAATTATGTTACGGAAAATATTGTATATACAATACCGGTATTGTATATTATATATTGTAAAACAATATTGTATATACATTAATTTTAATATTTCATTGAATTTAGATCATCGTTAATCGAATTTATCGTTGATTGAATTTTTGGCTAATAAAAACACAGTTAAGCGAAGCATTGTAAACTGAATATACAGTACAGAAATACAGCTATTTTAAAAATTTTCATGAATTTTAGTTCATCGTTGTGTTAATCGCTAAGCGAAAAAGTGTTAAAATCGAGATATCGTTAACCGAATACACAATGCTATTGCTCAAAGATGTTTTTAAACTTTAAGTTATCGTTAATCTAAACCTTTTTATCGCAAAAATCATCATTATGGCTATGGCTAATCGATACAGTGTTCAAGTCGAAATATCGTTAATCGAATAGGCCTACATAGATACAACCATTGCTTAAAATTTTGTATGAACTCTCTAGAACTAGTTTATTGTTAATCGAAATATAGTTAGCGTATCGCAAAACCTGTTTATCGATGATGGAGAATCCATTGTTATCGCTAAACGAAATAATTTTAAATATCGTTAACCGAACGTTTACAACTTTTCATGAACTTTAGTACGGGTGTATAAAATATACTTTATATCTAATGTCATTATCTTTAAAAAAAAAATAATCGTTAATCGAAGCATCGCAAAACGAATCTGTGCCGTTTATTATATATTTTTAGTTTTCTGCTTTTCAAGGAAATTTTTAATGAAACTTTAGCCTATATTAAAAATGGCTCACTCTTTATAATGCCATATGCTTTATTACGTACATAATACAAAGATTTTATTTTCGCATGTTTCGATTTATGCGAATTTATGCAAGTTTTGAGTGATTTGTTATTCAATTTTTAGTAATATTTTGAATAATTTCATTTCCGATTTCTGCATTTTTCGATTCATGCGAACATTTTGATTCATGCGAATTTAAATTATTTGTTGAGCAATTTGATTTATGCGAGTTTTGAGTAATTTCATTTTTTATTGCTGCAATTTTCTAATTGCGACATTTTTTAAATGCAGTTTTTAATTTATGCGGTTATCGTTTTATGCATTATTTTTTGGTGCATTGGACTTTACAGTATTTTCTCATAAACGACTGTAAAATGACAGTATACGTTCAATTCCCAGCTCACTCATTTACAAACTCACTCACAAGTGAAGCTAATAATAAAGAGTATAAAAAAGATATTTTCAATCTACGTGACCCTTTATTGAAATCACCTACTGAAATGTAGTTATTCGATTTAAAGTTCTGTTACTTAATTTGTGAAGAACTGGTGACAATCTTCATATTTCGGAGGGGAACACTGTTGTGTCTCTAAATTTAGTGATCGAGAGGTCAATGAATCGTCTTTTACAACATCATTAGCCAAATTGGACATTGGCATAAAAAAAAGAAGGGGGCCTTGTTTACTCGTCACCTCGTGTCATTTCTAGTGTGGTGACTGAATAGGAAGTTTATTGCAGGAGACAGGCAGTATTCGTCCAGGGGTCATTGGGGGTAGCAAACCCCGGGTGGCAACCCCCGAAGTGGAGAAGAAAGTGGAAGATTACAAGAAGGAGAATCCGGGCATTTTCAGTTGGGAAATCAGGGACCGATTGATCAAGGTTCAACATTTTAATGTCATTTAAGTTGATTTTGTAAATGGTCGTTGTGGGTTTAGTGATTTGAGACAGTTTTCATTGCGTTTCGTAGGAAGGGATATGTGACAGAAACACAGCTCCGAGTGTGAGTTCCATCAGTCGTGTGCTTCGAGGTGGACGTGGGAGTTCTTTAGGACATCGTCTGGATGACAATGATGGACAAGGACGGAAAACTGCTGATCATAGTATCGATGGAATTCTTGGAGGTAGGATAAAAGTTTTCCATTTTTGTTATCGATATTGAAACAAAAACTTCATATAATGTACCCTTGGTATTTTATTTAATTTATTAAACTTCAACCCGTAAGAACATTTCATTGAAAATACATAACTAAACATAAAAACAAACGGAATAATAATAACATCAAACATGACCAAAAACAGCTAGTTATTAGAGTACAAAATATGTTTAAAAAGTTTCATACACACAGGGTGTATGAAATGGTGAAAATTGGTATCGTTGCGTCATAACTTTTTGTCAACAGCGTATTTATAGGTATACTGTTGTTCACAGTAAAATAGTTATCTAACGCTAGAATGATCTCCGAAGATACTCCCAATCGAATGCAAGCATTTATCACGGAATGTCTGTGAACTGTATCATACGCTTTGGCCATGTCTGTCATGACCAAAGTAATATTATAAAATTTGGGTTTATAAAATTTTAATACACTATATTATATACGTAGGTCTATAAGTTATACGTTTTTTGACTATATAACCCAAAAAATATCGATATTAATTTTTTAGTAATTTGTCACCACCAGTCAATGTTTGGATTTTGCTGGTCCGTGTTGTCAGTATACCGTACATAAAAAGTACGGGTATATTAAAAATGCTTTTTTAAGCATACTCTATGTACTGTCATATACAGATATACTGTATGTATATACATACATAATGCAAAAAAACAATCCGTTTTTGATTTCTGCATGTTTCGATTTCTGCGAAATTCGATTTCTTGAATTGATTATTTAATTCAAATTGATTATTTATGCAATCTTTGAGTAATTCGATATCAATTTATGCTTGTTTTGAGTAATTCCATTTTTCGTTAATGCGAATTTCGAAATTTGATTAATGCAGATTTCGATTTTTATGCGAAATGAAATGTACGCCATCGTTGAGTCATTCGATATTTCATTTTTTAATTCTGCCATTTTTGATTTATTTATTTATTTATATAGGCCTATGCGATTTTGTTGCATTGTACTTATGCGGTTTTTGATTTATGCGGATCTCGTTTTATGCGTTTTTTGGTGCATTGGATTATACAGTATAATGACTGTAGATGACAGTATACGTCCAGTTCCCAGCTCACTCACTCACAAACTCACAAGTGAAGCTGGGAGCATAAAAATATAATTTTTTTACGCAAAGTTATGAACCTATAATGTTTCAAATTGAAAATAATCGATATTTTTAGCTACTTAACGCACATCTTAACGTAATTGTTGTTTCGTCAACGCATTGTTCTACTGATTGTTTTCCATGACAATAATTGTGTTGTAATTGTTACTATGACAACAAAAATTGTTCTTGTCGTTTCTACATTGTAGTAACAATTGTTGAATTTGATTGTTGCCATGACAACCTTCACAAATTGTTGCAAAAAATTGTTGCTACAGCAAAACATTGTATATTTTGTTGTTTCTATGGAAACAATCTTTGTGTCTATGACAACAACAGCAATAATAAAAAGCTACAGAGTGTCTCAAAAGTTTTTATAGAAAATAGTGTGCATTCATCAGCGATCACTTAAAAATGGTTTTCAACCAAAGTAGAACGTATACAAGGTGTCTCAAAAATCTCCATATATAGAAAAATTTACCACTTTTTCGAGGAAATTAAAGTAACTGTGTATTATCTACAAGTTACAATGAAATATCTAGAAAACATTACTTATGTATGGAGACTTTTGGCACCCTCTGCAATTAATATTAAACATATTATGTACTTTATGTATGGGACACCGAACACCCCTGTAGATAATCTAAGTTAAATTTGACGGACAAAAAGTAGTTATTTTATTAAAAATCTTTCTTTCACTTACACACCAATTTGGTGTCACAGAATCCAACAACGTCATTATTGATATTTTGACGTAAAATTTTTTTAGACCTAATTAGGTCTAAAAACATTTTACGTCTATAAACGGTTAGCGCTACTTTTTTTTTTTTAATTTAAAGAAATTTTTTTATATATATATATATACATACTTTTTTTATGACAGATTTTTTTTTTAATGTGTCATGTCGTAACGCGTCTTCGATGATGTCGAATGTTTCTTTTGTCGAAGGTTCGACCAACAAAAGAGAAGTTCATCACCTTTTATTTTTCTTGTATAATAATGTTCTTTTGTTGAGTGGAAAACTAAGCAGCATTTGCGTTGGCACGTGCTTCGAACAAACGTCCCACCAACGGAGACAAACTTAGTTGATATTCCAAGGACGGTTTGTCACCACTTGGGTGTGGGAAGAAGAAGAACAAATTACACATATATGTACAGTAGTATAAAAAAATAAATAATAATATATCGCACTTCATATACCCGGAAGACACCTGGATGCGATTTTAGGACACGTTTGGTGTTGTTGTTGTTGTTGCTTTTAATGTTTATTTATATTTGAAGTAACACTTATTTACATTTACGAGAGGCGAGAAACCGTGTATTTGAATTGCACGCGTGATAAACGCAATGCCACGTTGATTAATTGGTCGTTTATGGAAATGACATTAATACATGAAGTTTTAAGAATGATGATGATAATGACAATCACGAAGAAAATGATGTCTTGGGTTAAGTTATTTTTATCATTTGAACAAAAAAAAAAAAAGAGAAGAACTACTTCGAATAGAAACCATAACTACAGGGTGTTCCGAAAGTCTCTTTACATAGGCAACATGTCTTCTAGATATTTTCTTATAACCTTTATAGATACAGTGGAATCTGGTTATTATGATCACTTTTTGATAACAATAACCGGCTGTATGGATAAAACAATGTGTTAGAACCGACTGATTACAGTGATAACATTTAATAAAATTGTATTCCTTGATTTAGTTGAGACAATATTGCAAATGAGCATTAACTGAAAATAAAGGGTTATAAGTTTTTATTGCAGTGCTATAGTGTAGGCTACATACAAGTAAAGTAGAGTAGACTACACAAAAAATGTGTCTAGACCGAAATTGAAGAGTTAAAAGTCTTGATTGCATTGCATTGCACCCCATATAGTTAACAATATTACTATAAAACTAGTAGCGAACCCTTAGCGAACCCTAGCGAACTATAGCGAACCCTTAGCGAACCCTAGCGAACCATAGCGAACCATAGCGAACCCTTATAACTCGGGAACATAATCGTTATAAGTTTATTTAGAAGAATACACAGAACACTAGTAAGTAATCCGTGCTGTAGCACGGTTTTCCTTAATTACTGTTTATATTACTGTTACAAGCAATGAACTGTAGAGTTATACTTTTAATTGCAATAGCTGTATAGTTCAATGCTGTATAGTCAAGAGGACTATACACTATGAAGTTACCCCTGCTGCAATACGGGAAGATCATTGTTATAATTCTATTGAAGCTAATTTATTATTATAAGAATGTACAAAAAACTAGCAAGTGATTCGTGCTGTAGCACGGGATGATCATTATGATTTTATTTATGTTAATTCATATTACTGTTACAAGATATAAACTGTCAAATTATACTACTATGTAAATTGAAGAGATTGAAAGTTATGTTTGAAATATTTACATTATTTGGAATGATGTAATTTAGTGTATTGAAAGAATCGGTACTTTCCGGTTATAGCGGGGCCCGTCTGATGTTGCGATTTGCTTATGGGTTTATTTTGCAAGTTAGGTTAGGAAAAACAAAGAAACGTATTATATGTATGATTTTGTTTTGTTTTCCTAACCTAACCTGCAAACTAAACCAAGTACAAGCAAATAGCAACGTCAGACCGCTATAACCGGAAAGTACCAAAAAATCAAATACAAATATTTTTAATGTCATTCAAGTTGTTAATAGATTTGATTTCATAATAATAAAAGTTAACATTGTCATTTTTAACGACTGTCATGTTAATCATGCAAAACGTTATAGACATTCCAATAACCCAAAATATCACTTAGGGAAAAAAAAACTCATTTTTAAATTGAACTTGGTCACATTTTTTTTTATTGCATGGACATTACGAGGAAAAAAGTTTTAAGTACAAGGAAAAAATGGCCATTTTCTGGTGATGTCGAGGCGTAAAGTAACGCTCTTTAGTTTAAGAAGGGATGTTTATGTGTATTTTTTTCTCTTCTTCTTCTTCTCTATATTCTTTGGCGCTAGTTGATGATGATGATACGTTTCACACTCACCTGAGTCATCATCAGGTGCGATTGGTTTCGTGTCTCGCTTCTCTTTTATCATTATAAAGCGCATGGCACATTGATTTCTTCGGACCTCTCGAGTGGTAGTCAGAGGTAGCCTATATAACCAACGTTAATAATAATACTACTACCAGGGCCCTCACAGCATCACCATCACCACCACCATCATCATCATCATCACCAACAACCGATTCGATTTGGTGACTGGGACCATTTTCGTCTCACCTTTTATTTTTTGGGGACGTATCGAAAAACTGGTCCCATGGAACAAAATGGAACAAAAGCCCAATCGTCGGCCATTGAAAAGAATGCGAAAAACTTTTTTCCAACCAACAACATATGGGAAGTTATAAGCCTAGTTTGTGATACTAGTATACCACCACGACAGGAAAGGAGAATATATATATTGTAAAAGAGTAAGGGGGAGGGGGTTCTCTTTTTTGTGTGTGTGTTCCACAAAGTCTAAAAGGGTCTCCTATTAGGCCGTGTCGACTGAACGTGGAGCGTTGCGAATCGCTGCTTTGAGTCGAATGGTGGGGTTTCGGGTTCGAGTCTCGTTCCATTCGACCAATAGGAAAGCTGTATTTCTACTTCACCCCATCCCCCCAATTAATCACCCCCGACGTCTTTCTCACACGCAATTCTAAAGGATCTTCACGCATTTTATCCACTACCCATTCTACGTATGCTGATGAGTGCAGCAAGGCTTTTGACGACGACGCTTTTTGCAGCTGCTATATAGCAGTGGTACTAGTTGGATATAGGAAATAAGTTACAATTCTATTCCCCTCCTCCCTATATCCTTTCATTTATACATACGCACATATATAGTTATCCCCCACCTCCTTCCTTTCAACGACAACCAATGTCCAAAAGGTTTGGCTTTCACCCCCGCAGAACATCAGGCGATGGTTGGATGCGCACTTTTGAACTTGTTTAGTGTGCACCAGGCTTTAGGATTTTTCTTCTTCTTCTTCCGATTTTTCTTCTTCTTCTTTTTTTTTTCACCCCTCTTTAATTTTTGGTGGTCGAGAACGAATCGACTTTTCCTCGCCTCAAATAGGGCCGTAGCACGTGAGTTGAGAACCCCGTGTATAATCAATCATCGACTTTTCGCTTTGCGCCGAATTTTAAGACACCCTGTACATTTATTTTTTTTTACAGATGATGAGTTTGTTATTTTGGTTTGCGAGATTTAAAACGGCAAATGTATGTGTTATAGAATGTTTTATTTCATTGCCCAACTGATATTTTATGACTGACCTTATCACATTCATTACATCGAATTTCGTAAGCGAGACATTGCTAATGAAAATCGACCGTAAACACGAATTTGAGATTGTTTTTAAAAATTTACCGAATAATCATGACTTGAAATAAAGTAATAATATTAAACACGAGTACTAGTAGAAATAGTTTATAGCTTTATATTAAATTATAATCAATAATTTCGTTTGAAAAATCAAGCTCAAAAGTGGATAAAACTGAGACTTTTTAACTTTGAATAACTTGTGTGCTTTTGATCAAAAGCGCGATTTTGAGAATTTGTGAAATTCGTTTACAATAATCATGACTCAAAATAAAGTAAATACAAGGACTAGTAGAATAAATGTGTAATTTTATGTCACATTATAATTCATAATTCTGTTTTAAAAATAAGCTTGAAATTCAATGACTGTTTTTATTTATTTGAAAGTTTTTTCATTCCAAATGGAGATAAAAAGTTTAAAAAAGTAACAATTAAGAACCAGAAAATAATGATAAACCTATACAACGTTTGAATGAAGTTATTGAATACCAAATAAAATATGTAAATACAAACTCGGATATTGATAACTAGAAGTAGACCCATGCTGTAGCATGGTAGCATGAGTGACGTGTTGAGGACGTCACCTGATGGGCGGAGCTAAATCGTTGATCAATCCCATAACTTCTTAAAATGGTTTCAAATTGATTAAAAATGCTTTGTATGAGTACGCTTTTATATTATCTTTTTATGCGAATTTAGATTTATGCGATCTTTGAGTAATGTGATATTCGATTTATGCGAGTTTTGAGTCATTCCGTTTTTGATTTCTGCAATTTTCGATTCGATTGGTCCGATTTTTGTTACATTTGACTTGTTCGATTTATGCAGTTCTCACTTTATGCGATTTTTTGGTACCGTATATTACCATAAACATCTATAGATGACAGTATACGTTCATTTTTCAGCTCACTCACTCACAAACTCACAAGTGAAGCTAAATCTGCTAAAAATTGCTAAATGATCATTCAAACAATCTCAAAAGAAAAACAAGATTAGATAAAAACTTTGTTTTTAAGGACAACCTTTTATTCAAGTGGTGTGTTTCTATGCATTTCATACTAAACTCTTATTATAAGAAACGGTTACATCTGTTTAAATATAAAATGTGTTAAATCTCCCTTTGTGTGGAGACTTTTGGAACACCCTGTAAAAAATATATTTTTTCTTGTTAACTAATACATACGCGTATTCATTGATTGACATCTTTACAACATGATCCTCTCGAAACAGCTTCGTAAGTTTCTACGGCAACATCACCTAGGAAACTTGAGATGTAATAACATAGTAACCGTATACTACTTATAATTGAATAGGATTCGTTTTTATTAAAGGGGGTAGGGGTTAAATCTATTTGCAAAAAAAAGAGGCAATTTTTTTTTTATGTGCGGGGGTGGCGTTAATAGTCGAACGAATAAAGATTTATGGGTTCTGCCCAACAGCAGGTTTCTAGGAGGACTTTTGCATCCAATGTCACCCACACTGATTTCACGCCCAATCACGACAAAGTTCACGTATCAACTATAATAAAGAGGGGGGACTAAAGAGATAGATCACGAGCACCATCTGGAACACTATTCTAGACAACATACTTCCTCCCTCTATTATTTAATTTTTTTTTCGTACTTGCGCAGTTTAATACGATTGATTAGAAGCGAGTTTTCAATGCGTTTTTGTTAGCAAATTAGCATAAGTGGGGATTTAATCAATTAAAAGATTTGGGGGTTGTGTGTGATAGTATAGGCCTGCTTTGAAACAAATACAGTAAAAAATGTTTTTTTTTAAGAATATATTTTGTAGTTTCGATTTATGCGATTTTAGAGTATAATTTGATATTAGATTTATGTGAGTTTTGAGTTATTTAATTTTCGATCACTGCGAGTTGATGCGAATTTTAATTCATGCGAAATTCGATTTATACGAATTTAGAATAATGCGATAATCGATTTATGCGAGTTGAAACCAAAAACAATATTTTAAAACAAAGTAGGCTACGTCAAAAATGCTTTTTAAGCATACGCTTCATGTATAAGCTTAGTTTCGGTTTATGCGAATTTAGATTTATGCAATTTTTAAGTATAATTCGGTATTCCATTTATGAGAGTTTGGAGATATTTCATTTTCGATTACTGCAAGTTTTAATGCAAATTTCGATTTATACGAATTTGGATTAAATGCGATCTTTGAGTAATGTGGATATTCGATTTATGCGAGTTTTGAATTGTTCCATTTTTCGATTTCTGCAATTTTTTATTCGATTCGTGCGATGTTTGTTACAGTGGACTCAATGTGGTTCTCTTTTTATGCGATTTTTTGGTACATTGAAATATTCTATAATATTATCATAAACACCTGTAGATGGCAGTATACGTTCGAGTCTCAGCTCAATAACTCACTCACGAGTCAAGCTAATAGTCAAAATGTTCGTAAATCGAAAATTTCCTATCTATCTTATACGAGTGGTGAGTAGTAAGTAGTGTAGTGAGGATATCACACACAAAGATGGTGTTTTGCGGTTTTGGGTTTGTGTAGTAGTTGAAGATGATCAGAAGATACCGCCACGGGGTTCCCCGGGGTGGGGTACAAAAGATACCCGGTGGCCAAACGCAATTGACCATCGAAATGCGAACAAAAAAGTGAATGGGTGAAAGCAACGAACACCTGAGTCGTCGGCGCTTCAGTGACCTTTCTACTACAAGTCACCTAAAGCCGACTCTTTTTCACTCGACTGATGAGTGACTTAGAGGACACAACAGACAAACATAGCCTATTCAATACCATACCACCCATACTTTAACTTGGCTCAATTACCCTGTACAATATACTTATACAAAAACCTCTCCGATAAACGGAGGTATTTGACGATTGTTATAGCTGCATTTTTTAAAACTAGTTTGACGATTTTAATGTTGTACAGTGTGGACCGAAAAAAAACTGTCACCTATTTTTTTCAAAGAGCGATTTCTTATGAACAGAAAGTAAAGATATATCAGAAAGATTGAAGCTTTCATTTAATAGTTTTAGTTTTCGTCTAGCGGTTCATAAGAAATCGTTCTTTGAAAATGGGTTACAGTTTTTTTCAGGTCCTCCTAATGTCGTGTGTGAAACAAAAATTCATCTGAAGAAACACTTAACAATGAAAGGTTGTACTCTTTATAATCTTTTATTGGGTTAAGGATGGTGAAATAGTTTAACAAGTTGCCGATGATCTACAGAGCTGAAATTTTGAATTAACCTAAACTATTGCAATATTTCATAACGTAACTTGGCTTATTACAATGTGAATTTCAAATATTTTCTAAACCGGTTATAGAATGCCTAGGCGTAATATATGTATGTAATATGTATAGAATGCCTAGGCATTGTACAGAATGCTTGGATTATATACATTGCCGGTAATAATATAGTATTTTGCTAGGTTGATATAGTTGTTGATTTTTTAAAATAAAAAATAGGTTATATATAATTAATTGCAAATGGCATCGCATTAGGACTCCACAGTATTTTATTATACAGTGTTTTACTAATAAAGTACAGAATCCATGCATTTTATAAAATACCGAGTACCTGTCTTTTTTGTGGCAAAATATGAAATTAGCATTGAAATATAGTTGAAGTAGATTCGATTTAAATTTAGGTTAAACAATTTTTTTGGCATTTTCTGGTTATAGCCAGGTCCAGTCTGATGTTGATATTTGCTTGTACTTGATTATAGGTTTATTTTGCAGGTTAGATTAGGAAAACGAACAATATAATACGTTTAATACGTTTCTTTGTTTTTCCTAACCTGACCTGAAAAACAAGATTAGATAAAAACTTTGTTTTTAAGCACAACCTTTTATTCAAGGCAGACCCAGAAACAATAAGTTTTAGGTTTCAGTTTCCATTCGCAGTTTCAATATTTGAGCTTTTAATTTAAAAAAAAAATGGTGTTTCTCTTCCCATTATAATATCGATATTAAATTTGTGTATAATGAAATTATTTTTGATGGAATGACAGAAAAATAGGAAAAAATCAATAAATGTTGAATATAACCGGAAAATACCAATTATTTTTTTTTACACATTTAGAGAAAATATTTTAAACTAAACCAAGATTTTATTTCATACTTTGCCAAAAGAGACAAGGCATTCTATAAAAAATGCCTACGTTATAAAAATAAAAATAAAAAGCGTTGATGAGAACAACAATGGTGTCCTGAGTGAAGGACTTTTGTCGATGAAGTTGATTGACATAATGAAGTGACTTCTTTCTCGGTGGCCTCTAGGGGAGGAAAAGGTGTGAGCAGCCAGGTATCAAGGTTTAGCCTTCTTACCACTAGTAGTACCCAGTTATAGAGAAGGCCACCCAGTCGCGGCTCCCTTTCATCTATTCACGTGTCGCCAGGATTCCAAGACTCCTAGGCCTTTGAGTGTGCGATTTTCCTCCCACCTTTAACCCCCATTCAACATTCCGACGTCATCAACGTTATAGAAAAATACCCCCCCCCCCAACCATGATTTAAGGTGATGACGAGATGGGATTAGGATTGAAAAACGTTTCTTTAACTCCAAAATTCGACTTGTTTAATCCTTTTCAAGGGGTATTACCTGTGTGTGTGTGGTTCGGAAAATTTTCCTTTTTTTTTTCCTTCTACTTTACCCCCTCTAGTTTAGGGGTAAAGAAGCGCGTTATGAGGGGTTGGTTTTTGTCAAGTGAACGATGATAGTTTGTCCACGCCTTTCAGTGGTTTAGAGTCAACTAGGATTATAGAGGTGATAACAACACCTCTTACACAATTGGGTATATATGTTAAGTTGGGGGGAATTCCAGTAGCTGGGGGTTATTATTATTATTATTTTTATTATTTGGGTAAAAATATTTGTTGCAGGCAATGTATATAATCCAGGTATTGTATAAAATTCCTAGGCATCGTATATGGTACAGGCAATGTGTAATCCAGACATTATATACAATGCCTAACCTGGATAGGCAATGTGTGAAATTAGCATTGCAATAGTTATTTTAAAAACAACTTTAGGTTTAAATTTAGGTTAGGTATAAAAAATTAAGTTTGAATATTTTTCTTAAAGAAAATATTCTTAACTAACATAAACCGTTCTATACAAGATGTTATTTCATACTTTACCAAAGCTTAGAATATACAATGTGTATAATCCAGTAACAGTGTTCCTGTAACATTGTCCCCCTGCATGTTAACAGTGTACATAATCTATTGCGTATGTGATGCGAATACGCATCACATACGTACTCCTCTTTTGGCAAAGTGTGAAATGACATCTTTTGTAGAAGTTTAGGTTAAGTTAGTAACTATCGGTTATTGTTATCAGTCCAGCTGTGTTTTACATTGTGATCACAATAAGCAGCGTTCACTATAGTTTCTATATTCGATTAACAATAAATTCAGTTAACGATGGATTTTATGAAAATTATACCAAAGTATAAATACATCAAAAAATATATAGACCTTTCCGGTTTTGGGCCCGCCAGCAGTTCAATGCTACTTGCTTGTACTTGGTTATGGGTTTGTTTTGCAGGTTAGGTTAAGAAAAAACAAAAATAAAAATTTGTGTTTTATTTTCCTAACCTAACCTACAAAACAAACTCATAACTAAGTACGAGCAACTGATGGCGGGTCTAAAACAAGAAAGTCTAAATATATTATTTGGTAAACAATATAATTTCATTAACGATATTTTGGTTGTAATATCGTTAAACAAAGGATCACTTTTTCTTATAATATAAATAAAAATTGTACAATTTAAATATTTAAATTGTAGAATTTTAATATTTAAATTTTTTCAATAATTTATCACTTAACCAATAAAATTTCATATATGATTTTTCAAACTTTTCCATAGAAAACCAACCTTAAAAAAGTTTTTCTACTTCAATACTTATATTTTTTTTTCTCCTTTTATTTATTAACTACCTGTTCCGTGTCATTTTAACCCTTTGGTCGTAAATTTCCTTAATTTTAACGACACCCAAAGAGCGTGTGAAGAAGAGTCACCATTTCAAGAAGTGCACAACACTTTTCACAATAACTCTAAAAACTAAAACACTTTCTCGACAAAATCATATTAATCTATGTAAAAAATCGACATGTTTGTTTTTTTCATCGACTACAACTCATAGTGTAATAACGATTTTTAACTGTCTTTTATATGAAAAGAAAAATAATACACCACCTTATAAACGTGCTTGAATTTTTCTCGGCACGATTGACATTTTAACCCCTTGCAGAAGGAAACATCATGGCAATGATTTGTGACAAACCTTTAACACTTGTCAAGGTGAAGCTACCACCTGTGCCAATCCTTAAAAACACTAGGAGTGCTCTTTTAGCTATATTTGCTACAGATATATAAATAAATATATATATATTTGTTTCATATATTTGTTTTCGTAGGCAGAAGCAGTAGCAGTAGCAGCGGTGAAGATTCCGATACCGAATCCGAACCCGGTATTCCGCTGAAACGCAAGCAACGACGAAGTCGAACGACGTTTACCGCCGAACAGTTGGAAGAACTGGAACGCGCTTTCGAACGAACTCAGTATCCTGATGTCTACACCCGAGAAGAACTTGCGCAACGAACCAAGTTGACAGAAGCACGTGTTCAGGTAGCGATTGTAACGTACACTTTATGTATTATCATGCGTTGGCGGAATCTTGAATTTTGGTGCATTTTTTTGTCATATAGGTTTGGTTCAGTAATCGAAGAGCGCGCTGGCGTAAACAGATGGGCAGTCAACAACTGAATGCGTTTAACGCTTTGCCTTTACCGATGGGTTATTCGAGCAGTGCGGCGTACGTTGTGCCTGATGCAACGACTTCGTCAATGTTACAACATCATGGTGAGTTGATATATATGTATTTAACTACTGCATGATTGTATAGTACAGACAGCGAAGGCAAGAAGTTGGTGGTGCCGTGACCAGGTAGTGGTACCGTGACCAGGTATGGTGTTGTTACCAGATAGTGGTGCCATGATTAGCTGATTGTAGGAAATAAAGTCAAAAACAAGACAAAGAAACAAAAGTCAAAAATGACCTTATTTGTTTTTTAGATCTTTCTTTGACTTTTGTTCCTAAAATACAAGGAAAAAAGTAGCAAAATAGTCACACAAAAATAGAAATGAAAACAAGTCAAAAATTAATTATTTGACGTTTTTTAAAAATGTTTTGTTCTTTTGTCTTGTCGTTGACTTTGTTTCCTTTGACTTTATTTCCTACAATCGACCAGGTAGTGGTGCCGTGACGTTACATTTTATTACAAGCAACTCTAGGTCTACAAATGAGTCCTTTTCCAAGACATTATTTGTTGTATTTTTGTTTATGTGTATATTGCATTTCGGAGCTTTTATAAATTATATTGCTGTTAGTAGTCATTAAAACGCATTAAAATCATGTACCCAACATCAAATTAATCTATAAATATATTTTTCAAGTGAGGAGGTAGGTAGGTACTTGGGGTTTAACGAGGGCACCGACTGGCTTTTACAGCTATGTCATTTGGCCCTCAGACT
>JAQIWH010002763.1:0-22850 GCA_034695005.1 Cryptops parisi | reverse complement strand
TTTAAACCCCTTCATGACTTATGGGTCATCCTATAAAAGGAGTTTTTCTATAATACATCCAAGAAGTATCGATACTTAAATCGATTATTTATATCGATGTTTTTGGGTATCGATATATCGAATACGTAAACGCATATTTTTTTGTTGCAAAAATACATCAATATTAATAAAAAAAAAGCAGAAAAAATTGAGCTACATTTTTTAATATAAATGAAAAAAACAAAAAACATTAACGATAAAAACAAAACAGGGTATTGAAAGTATGGGATCCCGAATATAATATATAGCCTATTTATATATATAAAAAAATAGATATAAAACAGAAGTTGCATTCTAGATCAAATCAATATCTGGAATCAAATGTTTGTTTAATCGACTTCATTCAATATTGTATAGTCTTCCTTGCATGAACTTTGCAACCTTTGCAAATGTAATTAATGCAACTGCAATCTAGTGCATTAAAATGATTAAAGTGCATTGTACGTTTTTTTATGGTTTTCATATTCTCTACCAGGGATTTGACATTAGTAAATTTTTAAACCGTTTATAATGACAATGTTCAATTTGGGTAAAATTTTATTATCTTCGTGATAATATGATGTTTTAAATTCTAATTTAATGCACTACAAAAGTCAATGAAAAACTAGGTGGTAGTAGGTAATCTGCTATTATTTAGCACAGTAAACCAAATGAAAATTGGGGAAACAGAAAAGCTAACTACACACAGTGGTGGCAATTAACTAGGGGTTGCAAGAGAAGGCCTCAAGGTGGAAACTGACGTCAAAAGCTCTTTCGTGACGTCACAGCGACGTTACCAAGGCAGCGCATGCGCTATGGATTGACTCGCTGGGAAAGTTGGTACGGGGTTTCCACGAGTGATTCCAGCGGCAGCCGCACCCTGCCCTGTGTGTTGAAGGGGGAAAAAAACTTAATTTTCCTATCGGCTGCCAGTTTCATAGGAAGATTAACGTACAGAAAAGCCGGAATTGATGCTTCTTTGACCATTCGCCTGACCCGGGGATTATTTTGTAGCGTAAGTAGAGTTTGTTTTCTATCCCCTACATCCGTTTCTGGACGTAAACGAGCCCGATATCAGCTCTATATCCTTACATACCCTCCTCCCCTTCCACCACAAATCCAAGCGCTTCTACACCTTTGCTCGTATTTCGAGGTTTGTCGATTTACTATATTGCTGTCACTTTCCGTTGCTACCGAAAATTGTATTCGTTGCCTGCACCAAGTGTGACGATTCTACATCGACGTCGGGAAGCGAATTTTGAAGGAA
The DNA here is from genome assembly GCA_034695005.1 of Cryptops parisi. Taxonomy (NCBI): domain Eukaryota; kingdom Metazoa; phylum Arthropoda; class Chilopoda; order Scolopendromorpha; family Cryptopidae; genus Cryptops; species Cryptops parisi. Next base: position 21,565 of record JAQIWH010002763.1, on the reverse strand, counting down.
GAAGGTGTGTTTGTGAAAATGAATAGGTCCATTTTATTTTTTTACGTTTGCTATGATGGTTCAAGCATACTATATCAAAATGGCGTCTGCCTTTACATTTGGTATATAGGAGGTGTTTGTGTTGATGTTTATTTTCGTTTGCAAATTCAAGATACGTTGGAGATTAACTGTCAGTAACGCCGTGTTTGTTATTAAGTAATGCAGAAGTTGGTTTCGTGTGGGGGGGGGGGGGATTTGACACAAAAAATGATGTGTTGTATAGTATACTTGACATTCATTGCTTCACCTGGATTGAGAAAAACCGATAAAAGAGACATCTTTGACGTTAACACCGTGATTAAGGGTGTCTTCGAGTGTTTTATTGATGTACTGTACTGTGAGGAGCGTTTGAAACGTGTAACGATTTTATTATTGCTGTGCTTGAAAAATATGTAGCTTACATATATTTTGAGCAGTGAGGTCTTTATATATGGTAAAGTTGCAATTGTATTTACCACGAGTTGGTTATTTTATTAATATCATTAGTTTAAGCTTTTCGAAATAGCCACAGTATTGATAGTGTGATAGATTTTTACTTCAGTTTATCAAGGTGCCATTAAAAGTGGGTGTGTGAGATAATGACCTTTATGTGGAGATGAAATTGAACTAGGCAGGTTTAGAATTTTCGAAGAGGGTTCATAACCCACGGACACTATGGCTTTGCAACCTGTGAAATATTAAGTTGCTATAATCCGCTAATCGAGTTCTACTAAGGATTTTGTCTATCAAATGCACGATGAGTCCATTTTGGAATGTTGGGTGGTGTTGCATTGAAGTGGAACGTCAGTTCGTCCAAGTGCCTTAGCCCTCCCAGGCTCTGAAGAATCTCAATGGATGTCGATGTCGCGCCATATTGCCGTTTGAAGGAGATCAGCATATGCTTACCGCAACATTATGATGTGCTTGTGTAATACAATGGGTCTGTTAATAGGTATGATGATCTGGTTGGGTTGGATGCTGGATTTGTATGTTAAGAATGGTAATGAACATCCATCTGAAATGAACATCCTTACCATCAGTGTGTTCACAATTTCACTCTGCAGCTTATTGTTTTGCAAATCATTTTCAATGTTTTTGTTTTTGTGTTGAGCTTTTATCCACATTACAATGAAGGAAATGTATTACAAATGGATTCCCAGCTTTCAATTGCTCAAAATTATCCATTGGTTTATCCATTGGTTTATCTATTGGTAATAGTGTACCAATTGATGGGTCAATTAATAAGTAAATTATGTATTGCATTGCTAGATTTGTTTAAGAATGGTAATAACACCCACCAGTCTCCGATCTTGCTGAAGGGACCACTTAATCTGACGCTTATTATTGTTTTGTGAACCAATTTCAATTTTTTTTTGCGAAGCTTTTCTCTGCATTACATTAGGAAGAAACACATCTTAAAACTTTGTTTAAATCACTTAAAATACTTTATGTATTTGTAATAGTGTTATATGTTTGTGGGCGTTTGATTGAAACGTGTGTGTAATTGAAACAAACATAACAACATGTTATGTTATGTTTATTTTTAGGTTGAGATTTTCACCAGTTTTGAGTTTCAATTGTTTATTCGAGATTCCAATTAACAACCCCAATGCAAAATTTAAGAAAGTTCGCATAATGATTTTTGTGCAATTTCTAAATTTTAAGTAAACAACAAGGTAAGAATTAAAGTGCAGGAGTTATCTAATTTGATAGTCATGTTTTAGTCAGCAAATCTCCTTACAACCACTTCATATGTGACACTTAGCTTAGTAATTAGACATGTCACAAGGAATGTAATGGCACTCTGCTTGAAATTTCCAAATTTTAATCTGATACTAGCTGTCTAGTGTTTTGTGAATCGAATTTGTTGAACTTTAGTCCACACTAAATACGTTTGAAAGAAGAACGTTTCAAGAGTAGACTCCCTAATTGAAATTACTGAAAATTTTGTATTGGTAATTAATAGTGTTGTCGGATGTTTTGATTTTTACACAAACCCTACTATGGCTTTTTGGAACCTCCACATTAGCTTATTACTAGTTACTGAAATCATCAATTTGCTTTGAACTCTAGTTATCAGTGAAATTCAATTAATAATTTCAAGTACTGTAATGCAAAACAAGTTCTGGTTAGTTGTTTGGAAAATGTTTTCTGGCTAAAGTGATAATAATAGGATGTTTAAAAGTGTAGGAATAATCTTCAAGCCATCTAATTTGATAGCCGAGTTTGTATAAACAATGATAATGATGTATTCTTATAAATGCTATTAGAATGTTTTAAGTGGAAATATTTTCCATATTTGACCACACATTTGTAAGCAATCGAAATTGGCTAAATTCTCCATACCATCTGTCTATCAGGCTTAGTATTTGCATTCGTAAACATTGAGTTAATGGCAGGCCTTCTTCTCTTGAAACATCGATTCTGGTGAACATTAAATGTAGCTGTCTTCGTGACCCCCCCCTCCATAGTTACATTAAAATAAATAAGATGCTACACTGTATTTAACTATCATTATTTTAATGATTGGAGATTATATGCAAGTATACATTTTCAATCAAAGCCTTGAGTGATTAAATGCAATGAGTTCCAAGTATCAATCTTGATCAGATTGTTTGGAATTGTTTACTGTACAAATTGCTAGCTAAGTCACATGCTGTACAATGTACATTTTAAAGCAAACAAATATGTACTCAAATGTAAACATGTACTCATATCTATATGAATACTATTTTGCTAGTAATAATACATTCTTGCTAGTTCACCTCCAGTGGTTACGAAAGTCTCAATTGCTGACTGCTGCTTGTTGCATTTCCTTTTTAATAATTTTAACTAACCTAAGCTAGTAACTATGCGTATGAATAGTGTTTAGGTTAGTTAAGAAAAATAACAAACCTTTTTTTTTATTATATCACCCTTTGGACCTTCCAATAATAGACTGGCAACTTACATGCGAATAGACTCGCACTGCCTTTTTATTAACTGGCAATTAAGATCATTGCTAACTTTAATTATTTATTTATTCCTCTTCATCATTTTTCGATGTATGTATGTGTTGTTTTTTGTAATATTGTCGAACTGTTCATTAGAACGCAATAACGGTTATTATTATTATTATTATTATTATTATTAGGTGAACTAAAATGAAAGGTATCTATTTTGTACTCATATTTACTAGCTTACAAAATTGCAGCATATATGCTACAATTTTGTTATGAACAGTAGGCCTATACATAGGTGTATACAGTCTAGGCTAGACCAAAAAAATTTGTAAATATATTTTAATTATAATTATTGAGCATCTGTGAATCACCAACTGTCACCTTAACACTAAAAAATTCAAGATGACATGCTGATATAAATGTGATAAAAGACAAAACCTGATAAAATTTGATAAACTATGCAAGGTTTTGCAAATGTTAAACTACAGGCACATTATGAACCACTACTGTACTGAATATGGTGACATATGAATTTTTGTGTACTGTCATCATGAGAACAGTTCAACTCGATGTTTTCCTGCTTTAGTGAATTGTGTGGTCTTAAAAAAACACATCAGTATAATTTACAGGTACCAGGTATTTACAGTGTGAGTTTGAACTTTCTCACCTAATTAATATCTAATTAATAGGGGGTGTATTTTTCTGCTTGAAAAGTAATTTTTAAGAATTTCTATGGGTTTTATGAAGAATATTTCTTTCTACTTTATGGAATCATAAGTAACCTTCCTATAATTTCCACTTCCTAAATGGAATTAATGAACCTGGAGGGCGTAATTAGACGTCTTTGAGGAAGTAGTTAATCAGTTTTATGATAAACATGTACAGTACAGTAGTAGTTACGATAATCAAGCTTATTTTATTGTATTGGGGATTAAAATGCTAACACTTGATTTTTTTTGTAAGAATCAATAAAAATTGAACAGGGATAGTATTTGCTGTTTAAATATGTGGTCTAACATAGTGTCCATAGGCAAAAAGGCAGGTTTACAAATAATGAGTTAAGTATGATTATAACTGACTGACTTAAATCGCAAAATAGATCAGATTGATATAATGTACCGGGTACTTAGTTTTTGCATGTTCATAATTGCATTTATTCTTATAAGAAGGCATAGTATTTAAGATTTTCAAATGTGCCTTGAGATAATGTTTTTGCATGTTTTAGGGTTTCTTGGAAAACATGTTAAGTTGGTTCCATAATAGTTTCTGAAATTTGTAAATTGTTATCTTTTAAAATGATATTTATGACCAGTTATCATTCAGCATGTAATGGGGTATGTGAAAGGGTAAATAAAACCTTAATTGACATGATAGCGCATTACACTGCAAATGACCAACAAAATTGGGACTTAAGAAATATGCATAACTATATCGATTCTATAGTATGAACTTAAACAATTACATTGTACGGTGCAGTTTGATAGTTTTCCCTCCAATTTTAAAAATAGGAATACAAGTTAAGACATTCTAGGATTTCATGACATAATAGTTTTGGAGTGGTGAGACAGTGATTTTTTTTCACTATAAATTTTCAAATCAATGGATTATACAAAATTGAAATACTGTAGTCTTACAATATAGGCCCTATGCATGTGGGGAATCAATTATGACGACTGAATGTTAAGATGACCAGACAATCATGGAAGTTATTTAGCAATTGACACCAGAGGGAAATTAATAGGTCAAAAAATATTTATTTTTCCCAACCACAGATTAATTAAATCCGATTATTGATTATCATTCTTCACACAGGAAACATCCAGCCAATTCTAGCATTTTGTACACTACATGCCAGTAATCATTAGATCGATTTGATAATTATAAAATATGATTTTAATTATACATTTAAAATGTAACATTTTATATTGAAAACCACCTACTTTATAATTAAATTGTTTATGAACAATGTAAAAACATTTACCAAATTTTTTGCAGTATAATTTTTCTTCAAAATTCCATTCAATTTGGTCAGTCACCTGCCTACCACCAGTGACTTGGATTTGTTATCATATTTATCAATAACATAAATTGCCTCCTATTGGGTCCCATTGTTTCTATTAATAATGTTTAATCAACATTGTTAGAAATCCATCTGGCTACTGATTTTGACTAATCCAGAGGTCCCTTAAGTGGATCCTTGATATCTTTTATGGGTGTGTCTGGTTTGTTTTTCTGTGACTTGCACAATTCTTGTGGAATATATTAGTTTCTTTCCTTTCAAATGCTCTCAGAAATATTTATTTATTAATCTTGCTTTGCTAAATTATAAATGTTTTTGTGGGAGTATAGCCCAAATATTGATCGTATTGGAACGAATTAAAGTTTCATAAGCAGTATAAGAATCTTACGATAGAACTAGCTACAATACATTCTTAAGGACAAATCCAACACGCGGTGTATGTGACCCAACTTATGAGTTGAATTAGTGAGTATTATCTTCATCTAAAGAGAATGTTACAATTAATGTGAATGCTATGCTACATGATTGTGCAATTTTTTGATTTTTGTATGAAATGCAATTTTGAAGTTCAGGTAGACATTACATTATTTTATGTTAATGTGTAGTGTTGCAGTTCATTTAGTAATTAAGCTTTTTCGTGTATGAATCCATTAACCTCAATACGTTCTGCAGTATTTTGAGAAGATCAAATAATCTAAATGTGAAACTCTTTAATTGAAAATTAAAATTTAATTAGTTAGGGCCAAACTTCTAATTTAATACATTGTAACAATCTTAACATGACAATTACCGATCGGTAATTGAGAATGCTTCTTGTGGGTTTCTAGTTCAGAACTGATTACATAGCATTTCCAAAAACACTTAATGGGAATTGAAACTAGTTAATTAACCAAAATTTAAACAATTGAAGGGTCTGGTGTAAAAGAGTGTTGAGTAACATTTTTTATCAAAAACGACCTAGAAGCATTTTCGAGCGCATTTTGCATAATTTTGAGCAAAACAATATTATGCAAAGATTTTACTGCAAGAAGCGTATGCAGCCAATAAACAGCAATGCGAGTTCAGGCCTAGAAACGCTGTTTTTCCTCGAAATTGTAAAAATGGTACCCAACACCCTTTTGCACCAGGCCTTTCAGGTAACTTGTATAATTGGTTGTAGCTAAAGCTATGTGATAATTGTTTAATAAACTCGGAACTGTTTAAAAGGCAATCCAGAGAATGGACACTGCATGTATTTTGGAAGGATGTTTTGAAATAACCTAATCCCAGCAACATGCTTACAGCTTTATCACATGTGAAAATCTTTTATTTGAAGGGATTTTTTTTTTTTTTTACAATACAGACGTTTGTTAATCTTAATAACGTTTTGCCTTCTTTCTTGAGGCTTCTTCAGTTTTGTTTTGTTAAGGAAATGCAAAATCTATGGCATTCTCACACTGACACTTTTCCTACCTTTCCTTTCTTTAACCTGAGAACCTCTATAATAATTATAGGAGCGAAGTGAAATGTGGTGGTGGTAAAAAGAGCAGTAGTAAAGTAAACTTTTTTTCCCAGTAAATACTCTTCTTCTACTGGTGGTAAATTACTGATTTGTTTACACCAGTCTCATTCAACAGTTAAGTGTTGAAAGTTCTCAAACTTGTAACCAGTTATCGTTTCACTTTGTTTTAGCCTTTCACTTGGTGACAGCCTGGACTGTCATTTTGTTATAATATGGTTTTACAGCAAGGCGGACAGACTCAGTTATCATCAAAATGTAACCTTTTTTTTTGGTTTTCCTAGATGTGTGGGTCAGACATTTGGGAAATAACAAATTGTCACCCAAGTCCACACAAAAAATCATGAATAGAAAACTGAGAACCAGCATAATGGTGGTCCAAAATTGCAACCTAATGTGATTTATTTAATGTATATTTCTGTGCAGGTGACACTTTTTCTCAGATAAAGATTTTTTTTGGACACTTTTTCCCATTTCATGAAAGTGAGAAAATTAACCCCAGCACATCTCCCCATCATCAGTAAAAAAGCAATGTCGTATTAATCATTAGCCATCATTTTCCCGGATATTTTGTATTGCTTTCTGTACCTTTGCATAGGTTTGTGATCAATGAAGTCAGTTGAGTTCATTGTTTCAAAAAGCAAGAAAAAATTGTTTTTATGAAGTTGCTTGAAAACTGCACCTCACTAGCTAAATGGTCAGTCTGCTGCAAGTGGAAAACCAGCTATGACACAATAGTTATCTACATCGATATTTTATTGATCATAATATATGCAATAAATATCTTATCGTTCACATTTAATGCAATATAGCATCCTATTTAAAGTTCAGCAATAGTATATTTTTGGAAGTTGAGATGGCACATCTTTGGGAAATGAGAGAAGTACAGGAGAACATAGCCTGATTGGAAGGTCAAATGTCAACATGCATAACTGCTTTATCAATTTTTCATGGTTTTTTTTTGGGGGGGGGTTCTCCTGTTTCCTCCTGCATTAGCCTTGTTCACATTATCTTCCTCATATTCACTTATCTCCCTCACCTCATCGTCATTTCTAGAGTATGAATTAAAACCTGAGTGCCAAATGACAAACCTAATGGTAGTGGGTGTTCTTGTTAAAAATTCCCAAGTACCTATTGAAATACGAATCCCTGTAAGAGTAGTGCAGCCCTTCCCATACGAAGAATTTAAAACTAAGTGGCCTAGCAAACTAGGCGAATATCGCAGAGAGGAGAGAAAAGCACTACATTCTCATAGCAATGGCATATGGAGTAGTTTGCGGAGGCATAACAAAATCTGCGGCTGATCTAATGGAATCAAAATCACTAGCGAGTATTGTATTACTAGATTGCCCATTGTGAAAAATTGATTTCGTATGTTGAATCACCTTTCATTTTTTTTTGCATTGATTTTAAATCTTTCAGTAATAAAATTAGACGTAATCAGAAAATTCAAAGATAAAGATCAATTTTCTCTTGCCATATTCATCTCAAGCTTGTTGAGCATAATTAGAAGGCACTGAATGCTTTATTTTTAAAGCATCTTTGTGTGCATATTTCTTATTTTCAATTAATAGTGGTGCACGAACTTTGCTTGTGCTAATATTGCTCTGTGATTGGATGGTGATTGGTTGAAGAAAGGATATGCTTCATCTTCATAATGCAAAATAGTTTCCTTGACTAGGACTAATGATTTAATTTAAAGAAAATTGTATGGTCAGTGTATTGATCTTTTTGGTATATTTCTTGGTTTAGTTATTAAAGCTCGTGAAACAGAATTCACTATAACCGGTGTGTGCACAAGATTTTTAATAGTTCATTGGGTGTTTGCAAAAGAAAAACTAATTTGTTTGTTAAAAATTATTTAGTTTTTAACAAAAGAAAATTTTCAAGTCAAGAGTTGTATTAGTCAGCAAGTTCAATTAGTTGATTCTTGGGTATGGTCCATTTTAATTTCTGCAGGATGGAAAGGTTTTGAAAAGGTATACACCTATACCTCGCTATACGGCCTAGATACGTTTTGGAAAAGTTGGCCGCAAAGCGAAAAGCCGCATAACGAATCAATTGTTTTGATCAATTTTTTTTGATTATTGACAGCATTTTATTGGCCATATAACGAAACATTGTGGACCGTAAATCGAAAAAATGCCATAATTAATAAAGGTCGTTATAGCGAAATGCCGTATGAAGAGCGATTGTATAGCGAGGTATAGGTGTATTCGAATTTCTCAATTATTTTTATTATAACCAGGATATTTTGAACCTATTCATCCTATTCACCTATTCCTAGTGATTAAGATGTACCATACCCAAAAGTCAACTAATTTAACTGCTAATTAAAAGAACTGTTTTAAATGTGTTTTGTTTGAAGTTTTTTTTTCTTTTACTACTATTATAGTATAGCAGTGGTTCTCAACCTTTTGTCCTCACTGCCCCCTAGCATAGTAGCTGTTTCTCAAGTACCCTTTAAGATTAAGATGCGTAATATGTACTGTATTATAATTTTCTTAAATTGTAATAATGGATTTTATAAGCGTGTGTAGTTGCATTTGCGAATACAAACAGCATGAAATAACCATTATTTTAAGATTATGGTAACTTTTCTGACGTTTCATTAATCAAGACATGAAAATACTGATCAATAATCATTTATACGTCCACAGCAATACTGAACATATGTAATATTACACTGAAATTTAAAATAACAGCTTTACATTTATGTGCACCATTTTTAATTGAAAGCCAGGCATACCCCTTGGCACTACCTAGCATATCCCTGCGGGTTTGTGTACCCCTTGTTGAGAACCACTGTAATATAGTATAGTATCCATTCCACATAGGGTAAATAGCAGTAATACTTTGGAAGCATTTACTTTAATGACGTGAATTTTGTAACTTTAACTCAGGGGTGTCCAACCCATGGCTGAATCCTGAACTGTGCCTCGAATGCTCAAAGAAAATCGATTTCGAAGACGTTGATTTTTCGACTTTTCAGTCGAAAAATTAAAATAAAAAACAACTTTATACCATGATTATGCTACAACAAAACCGAAATTGATTTGAAGTGTTTTTACTCAACAAATTTTTCCTAAGGTGTTTGATTTTGAATTGAGCTTAAAAGTAGTTTATGAGAATTATCTATAATTGAAGATGCAAGGTTTGCACAATTTTCAAGGTGATCGTGACTTCTACCCCTGCTTCAACTTCAGTAAAGCCTAAAGGTGATTTGTTAACGTTTGTATTTTTTGCAATATTGGGGCATTGAAAATATACTTCGAGATTTTTCTGAAAAAATAAGGACTGGAATGAGGAGGAGGAGAAAAATAATTCAAGTACTATTCTTATTAATATTGAATAGTACCCACTCATGTAGTGCATTAGGTCCTCGACAAAATGCAGAAGTGTTTTACACTTGCTATTAAAATCATTATTAGGGTTAGTTACACTAGTGTTACAAGTAACACTACACATACAGCAGACAGGAAGATACTACTGTAGTATGTTGCTGCATTACGTGTCACTGAATTCAAGACCTGCAATATACAGCAGAGCTTTGCCTACCTTCATGGCAATCCGCCAAGAGGTTGCAAATGTTCAGTTTCTCTTTAAATTGAATAAACCTGCAAATGTGAAGATTTAATGTAATCTTTGTATATATGCTTTTGAGAAGTACGTACTACAAGCATGTCTGTTCATAAACGAATTGACATCATTAAGCCTTCTGTGGTAGACCTCTTTTATCCAATTGCTATGTCCACCTGCTGGTTAGGAAAAGATAGCCGAACCTCATTAAACCAAGTGTGAACGAGGTTCGGGGTATTCTCAAAATCCTATCTTTTACGATTTTTGAAAGGCAAAATTAATTGAACTTGAGGATGCTTTTGTTCTGAAAAAGGACTTTGTAATTAAATATTTGCATTACGATTCATATACAATATACCAACTTTGTATGTGACTTCACATGTGGCTTGCCTTAGCCCTCAATTTAACAGACTAATATGAGGAGAGTGTGGTTCATAATTCCAATTGTTCATAGTTTCCATTACAAGAGATGTCTAACTACTATTAATAAATGCACAGATCATAAGACAAAATAAATTGGTATTCAAATGGTAATGAGTACTGAGTTGCAAATTTTTTGTTGACAATGTTTGTGTTGCAACTTAAGCGAATGAATATGTTATCTGGTTAATAAGTTATGTAGTGCGTACATAATTGCTTGTTGTAGGTTTGATATCCTTTAAACTGAAGATGACATAAAACTGACACGGAAGCATAATGGGTAGGTGGTGTTTGAATTGGAAGCACTATGAGCTTCTAAATGTCTGTGGGTTTGCTTTCGATCATCATCAATTTGTTTTTGAATAATTGCAGAGAAGTCTGATTCAAGGGTTGAAATGTTTCGCGATTGATTAGCATGATAAATAGAACTGTACAACCTTTGATATTATGCTATGTATAACTTTTGCTTGTTTACGAAATTTAATGTATTCTGTCTCATTGTGTATATTTTTGTATTACAGGTTTTACGTAGTTCTTGCCCACTAGCAAAATGAATGAATTAGATAGTCTAAGGCAAGAGGCGGAGACTCTGAAGAATACGATTAGGGTGAGTTCAAGTTATTTTGTTGTAAAGTTGCATGGATGTTTAAAATGAATGACTGGAGTGGAAAGATGAAACGACCAAACAAATTTATGTTTATTACAAATTCAAAGAATTGAATTTTTAATAAACCTATCAACCACTTGTTTTTGTTGGTTTGTTGTTGCCACAACAAGAACAAATGCTGTAAAATGGGTAATCATCATATAGTTCGAATGTTTCATCTTTTTGACACGGCATCGAGAATCTTGCTGATAATTAATTTCTTGAAATAATTACTCTACTGTTCTGCCATAGACTGAAGAGATACGAGAGCTGTAACTCTTTAGTCTATGATTCTGCTATGTTTTTCTGATCTTGCTCATACAGTAGACATGGTTGTGACTCTGAAAGTGAAAAATGTCGATGTTTTGTTTGATGACGCTACACACATACGAGCTTCTTAATAGTGTATCATCAATAGTTCAGTCTCGAGAAAATATTTTTTATTGTACTAATTTGTGATTAGTACTAAGTACAATGTTAAAATATTCTTTGTATGCATGAGTTATGTTATGGATGAGTCCATAACAGTAGGCCTACATACAATACCGAACAAAAATATCTTGTTCAGACCAAATTACATAGCATTCATCCATAGCAAATGTCAATAGCACGGACAGTCCATAGCATTTTGTCAATTTGTTTTGATTGATTTCTTGTAAATGATTAAAACTGTTATCAACGATTACTCAACATAATGAGTAATTATTTATCCACAAGCTGCTTAGTGTACCACAACCACATTGATCATGGAGGTTGAAGTCGAGACAATTCTTTGAATACCCCTTGCCCTTGTTGAAACTAATTTTAAATGACAGGGAAGCAGATAACCTCTTGTTTAGAAGTACAGTAGAGCGTCAATAATCCAGATTAATTGGGACCGGACCCCATCCGGATTATCAAAAAGTCCGGATTTTCGAACAGAATTAAAAAAGGCCATTTTATGCCTTAAACATACATATGTATGCACTGTATATGTATGTAGAAACTTAGCTAAAACCGTGAATAATTCACTTTAGTATGTACTATGTAGTTAAAGTACATAATTACAGCAGGTAAATAAAATTATTAACTCATACTATGTGAAGTTATTACATAGTACATACTGCACTTTAATGAAACATCATATGTATGTACATTTACATATGACTGTATGACTATACTGTACGGATGGACTACTCATTTTACTGTACAGTATGTATTTTTTTCTGCCGGATGTATCCGGATTATCGACGGTCCGGATTATTGACGCTCTACTGTATTGTCTGATATTTTATAGTCATCAATTACCACTACATATAATACAGGTTGTCTCAAAAGTCACTGCGAATATAAGGCTCTACAGCTGCTCTAGATACGGCTTCTTTTAATTGTGACACAGCGTTGGTTTACGGCACAAATTTTTTGATATATGGTCAAAAAAATTGAAACCTTGTACTGTACTGCGATACTTTAATACTAAAACAATAATGATATGTATTCAATACATTCATTATTATTTTAAAGTAATGAAGTAATTATTTTAATAACAGTACATGTATGTTTTCGCATTTTGCTTCATAGCCAAGTGTCCTGGAATGTACACTTGGAGTGAAAATCTCGAGGTATGAGTATATTTGGTGACATAAGGTGAATTTTGAAAAAGTGCTTTAATAACATTTAATAGGACAAGGTTATATTGGTACTGTACTATATAAAGAATAGAAATTGAACCAAAAAAAAAACAATATACTTTTAAATACAGTAGTAACTAATTCTAAAACTTTAATAATTCAATGTGTGCCATTGGTTTCTACAAACCTCAAACTGATCAGCTTTCAGCATTTCACTAGTTTGATAGTTCATTTTTTTAATGATCCAATTGGATTGGGGAATCAATGTCTTTTCACAAATCACAGCCCAAGAAGTTCATCTATATTTAGGGATATTTTCCTAAGCATTTGAATCAAGAGTGTTAACATTAAAAAACGTTGCTAAGTGAAATGCATTTGACAAATATTGACAACAGATGTTTATTAAACATGGTAGGAGGTTCCTTGAAAGTAAAAGTCAGTGGCCTCGGATTTGGAAAGGAATAATCTGTAAACATCAGTATCTGTAATGAATTTGGACAATACATTTAAGATTTAACCTGTTGCTGTTTTGGTGAAATCACTAGCCGTGTAAATCAGATAGAAAATGCAGGCCTTATTTCAAACTGTTCATGAAGCTTTGTATCCAGTGCTGAATACGTAAGATTTATGTATGAGGTCATATACACTACATGCGCATGTAGAGGAGTACATTACATCGTAGATTGGCTTACACTGATATGACACACTATACAGGGAGCTCAGAGTAGGCTCCTCAAAATCGTAAGTCCATGCTGACTGGTCCACTTGATCACTAGCAGAATTAGTTGTTTTGCAATTTGATTTTAAGAGAGCAAGCCAATGTCTCCATGGTTTTTGTCAATTATTATTATTATTATTATGCCACTTTCACTACTTACAACGGTAGTTTGAAGATAGAATGAAATGTTTGAGAGGGTCAGAGATGGGTTTTTTTTTTCATTTATAATTTAATTTATGATTAAGACATTTAAATATTGAATTTTAGAAATTGATTCTTATTATATAAATAGAATTCATAATGTTGGATGAATTGGCTTTCAAATAATACAATGTATTAAGTTAATATGTTATGATAATCATATTGAATTGGGACATTCCATTGAAACCAACTCACTTTGTAGGATGCAAGAAAGACAGCATGCGACACCACACTGGTGCAAGCTACTGGAAACATGGAACCAGTTGGGAGGATCCAGATGAGAACAAGAAGAACTCTACGAGGACATCTTGCAAAAATATATGCCATGCATTGGGGTTCTGATTCAAGGTAACACTTTTCTTGAAGAAATACATAAATGTGTAATGAATAACATCTCTGTTTGGTTAAGTCGCACCTGCTCTAACAGTTGCATTCAACAGTTGCTCTAACAGTTCTTTCTGTAACAGAAATTTAGTATCAGCATCACAAGATGGCAAACTCATCGTCTGGGATTCTTATACAACGAACAAGGTACAGTGTTATGAAAATATGATTTATTCGGTTCTTCATGTAAAATATGATTTATTCGGTTCTTCATGTGACAATCTAACCTGTGTTGTATTTTGATGGTCAGGTTCATGCCATTCCATTGCGTTCCAGTTGGGTGATGACATGTGCCTATGCCCCTTCTGGCAGTTACGTGGCGTGTGGTGGTTTAGATAACATCTGTTCTATATATAGTCTGAAAACTAGAGAGGGCAATGTTCGCGTTAGTCGTGAACTACCAGGTCACACTGGCTATTTGTCTTGCTGCCGGTTCTTGGACGACAACCAGATAGTCACCAGCTCAGGTGACATGACTTGGTAAGTGAATTGTTTCATTTAATTTGTTAAGGCAGTTATTTTTTTTTCAGTGGAAATGTTTAGTTTAAAATGAACTTGTGTTGTGCATTTTGTGATGAAACTTGATCAGTTCTGCTTCTGAAATGAATTTGAAGAAATACCCTCTGAAAATGCACAACAAATTTTTCATATGTTCTATTGTTTAAATCACTTAATTGTTATTAGTTTAAGGAATTGATGATTGATGTTTCAGTGCACTCTGGGACATCGAAACTGGCCAACAATGCACTTCCTTCACTGGCCACACAGGAGATGTAATGAGCTTGTCCCTTTCTCCTGATATGAGGACATTTGTATCAGGCGCTTGTGATGCCTCAGCAAAAGTAATTTTTTGCGTTGATAAATGTAGTATTTTTTTATTCTGATGTTACGGAGTGAAAGTTTCAACATTTTTTTCTTGCAGCTATGGGATATACGAGATGGAATGTGCAAACAAACCTTTTCTGGTCACGAATCTGATATCAATGCAGTAACAGTGAGTAGAAATTTAATTTGTAAATGTGTTTCCAGAATTTTTGTTAAGGATTAAGCACACAGACCACTCAAATGACGGAATCTATGAACGACAACAAATTCTATCCTCGTCTAGAATAGTTAATGTCATGGTCCCCCGATGGTTCCTAACGTGTAGTAGACTTTTGTCTACCCCAACGTAGATTACACACTGGGTATTTGCATCGTTAACATTATTGGCCCAAAATCTATCTCTTATTCTAATTTTTTCGATTGTCTGGAATGCTGATCAAATTTGTTGTGTGATTTTGTGCAGTGGTGTACAAGTGATTGAACTTTGTTACACCTGCTTTCCATTCACACCACGGATAAAAATGATGTTTCTCACTCGGGGGAAATAACTATCGTTTATCCATTTGATGAATATATTGATATAGGACCTATACGTTTTTCAATTCATGTAAAGTTTTTGCAAAAATGTATCTCTCGCATAACTTGAGGACTAACAGTACTAACACTGTAATTTTAAGATAAAACGAAAGCTGAAGAAATTAAAAAGTTACATTTCGTTGTAATTATTGTGCCACAGGACATT
The DNA here is from genome assembly GCA_034695005.1 of Cryptops parisi. Taxonomy (NCBI): domain Eukaryota; kingdom Metazoa; phylum Arthropoda; class Chilopoda; order Scolopendromorpha; family Cryptopidae; genus Cryptops; species Cryptops parisi. The sequence continues at coordinate 5,962 of JAQIWH010002763.1, read as the reverse complement.
TCGCGGATTATCAAATGACAGCAAAACACTCGTAATATCCTTGATTAGGTTCAGAATGGTCAAAAAAACTACTGTTCAGGTTTACTAACCTAACTATAGTGTACACTGTACACTATTGAGTTGGTCATGCTGTTTTGTTTTGAAAAGTTGCATTGAAAAATGTGCTCGACTCAGAACAGCACGTTTTCAAGTAATTTTTAATAGTTTATTTTTCAGTTCATTTCTTATTGATATATCGATTTTGAATTTAGTTTGTTCTGTATGATTTTAGAGTTGATTTTTAAGTTCACGTTTTTTTTTGTTGCAGTTTTTTCCCAATGGCTTTGCTTTTGCTACCGGTTCTGATGATGCAACTTGTCGACTCTTCGACATTCGCGCCGATCAAGAACTTGCCATGTATTCCCATGATAATATCATTTGTGGCATAACATCGGTGGCATTTTCTAAAAGTGGCCGTCTTTTATTGGCTGGATATGATGACTTCAATTGCAATGTTTGGGATTCCATGAGGACAGAAAGAGCCGGTAAGTTGTTTTTGTTTGTTTTTCTGTTAATTATATTATCAAGTCTGATGCAGATAAAACTTTGATATGAAATCAACTACTATTAAACAATTTTGCTGTTTATAAAGTATACATCATGATTTGGTAATACCTGGCAAAACTATACGGTCTGTAATTCGCAAAAGAAGCATTTTTTGACTTAGGTTCATATGGACTTTTTTGTTTGTTTTGGTGCCCGTAACACCATGTAAAGCTTTGCTAGACATTACCGACTCACCCTGTCTATAAATATAGTTTATAATGGTATTTGCTCGATTCAATAGTGAAAATGTATGGTATTTATTTCTGTGAAATCAGGTGTCCTTGCTGGGCATGACAACCGGGTAAGCTGTCTGGGCGTTACAGAAGATGGCATGGCAGTAGCTACTGGATCATGGGATAGTTTTCTTAAAATCTGGAATTAATGCTGGGCCAACTATTTCCCCTCCTCTTCTGCAACTGTTTTCGAGCTGAGCCTGGCGAAGCCAACTAAATAGCTATGAGACGAATTTTCAATTGCAAGTTGATGGGATCCATCGCCAATATCCGATTCACAAAACACCACGAGGAAAAACAAATTGACATGTGTCTGGGTTTGTAACATTTTGTTTGTAACTTTGACGAGAAAACATGAAACTTTTCCGAGAAGAGGAGGACAATTGCATGAAACTAAAAAAAAAAAAAAAAAGTTGATGGTTTTTCGTACAGTTATTTACGCAGGAAAAAAAAAAAAGCTTTTTTTTTTTCTCTGTCTGTTTATTGGAAAAAACACTTCGTCTTCTAGTTTACTTCCTTTGACTTCCATGTCACGATTGAGTTTTTTTTCTAGCTGTGCAAAGTTAGCTTTACTTTTCATTGGAGAATAATGATTTATAGCTTTTTTTTTGTAATAATCACCTCAAAGATGGCCAATTTATATTGATCTAGTCATTACAGTGTTACTGTACGTTGTTTCGTTTTTTTCTCTTTATTTTTTGGGAGGGGGCGAGTAACACTGTTTACTGATAAAAACGTAGTTCGAGAAAAGCTCACAAAGTTTAAATTAAGCCTTCGTCACATAAATGCATGCCTTTACAAATGTCATCTCTCCCAATTTGTTTTCATACTAGTATGAATATTTTTTTTTTGGGGGGGGGGGGGTTATTTTTCGTTTAGAATTAAATGCAAAAATCGATTTATTTTTTGTTTGTTTAGATTAATCATTTGAGGATAGCTAGTTATAGCTACTTTTACTATTCAGATTCTGATTTTGATTTTTGTTTTATTCCAATACTATGTCACATGGCAGGCCTTATAGCAATGTTGTGTGGCCTAAAAATCTTTTTTTTTTTTATTATTTTGGTTCTGGGTTTTGGTAAGGAAACAGTTTGCACAGCCTTAATATTGCTGCAAATTCAAGTTACGAACGCTCAAAAAAAATGTAAAAAATACCAAAAAAAAAAAATACAACAAAAAAAAAATGAAGATGATAAAAAAAAAATGGAAATTAGTCAACAATTTTTTGTGTCAAAACATTTGATAAATGTGATTTTTCGTGCGTAGTTTTACTACGTGGAACATTTCATTATCTCTTAACATGTCAAGTTGGTGATTTATATATATAAAAAAACGAGAGTCGATTTAAAAAATAATAATGAAGATATAAAAAGAGGAGAAAAACAAAACATAAAAGGCAGAGAATCCACCTTTATCACCACACAAGAAATTTTTGTACTGTGTTAATAGCTTCCATCATTTTACTGTTCCTGTTGACGTTTCAAACGGGACTTCTGTCAAAGCTTCTTACTCGTGTTTATGAAGATAGTGCCAGTGTTTTAAATGATCGTTTTTCCAATTTTTGTTTTTATTTTTCTCATCCGATTTGATTTTCGCCTAAAAACAAACAACGGAGTTATAGATCGATGCTGTCTGTGTTGTATTGAGTTTATTACTAGGCTACCTAATTTTTTTTTTGAGAGCATTTATGGGACCACGAATCAGGTTTATGGACATCATAATATGCCATGTAAGGTGTTTTTGTTTTTTTTATGCCTTCAGATTTCTGTTTAGGCTGCGAGTATATTTATTTTTTAAATGTAACCAACTTGTCTCATACTATTTTGTTTTTATTTTTAAAATTTTGTTTTGAAACTTATAAACAAGCATTCTTAAACAGGAAGCTGTTAATGTATTTAAATATCACTGAAATTATTCTTTGAGGATTTTCCTATAACTTTTGTCATACAAATTGATTCTATTGGTCATAAATTCATCATTGCTAATTGTATTGTGACCGTTTGGGTTGAAGTTAGAAATGATTTATCTTGGACCTATTATTATTATAATTATCAAATTTTGATTTGACGTGTTTTTTTTTTTTGCTATAAGTTGATTATTTTTTTGCCCGGTATCATAACTCTGCATTTGTCAGAAAATCTTGATCAAATCGATTTTGCTACTAAGCTCACATTTTTTTGCTGATAGTTTCAGTGATATCAATTAGCATATAATCTTGAGATAATTTTGTTTTGTTGAAATGATTACTTTTTGTTTTTTTTTTATGTCAGTACAGAGAAAAAGTATTAAAGATGATGATTCCAGTAGATGTAAAATAAGAACTGAAGAATTGCATAAATTTTTTGTACATTTTATTTTAATTTTATCAACCCTGTTGATTGTTTTGGAAAACAATATTGAGGATTGTTAGAAATGTTAAAAACAAAAAAAAAAGAGGAAGAATTTAAACTGTCTCCTAGTTAACATAAATGTGAAACTGCTGAAAATACTCCTACATCAAGGATGATCTTGACGAACTTTTTTTTCATGATGGTGTGAATTTGATATCGATTTGGGTCGGTTACACAATTTGATGCCACATTCGTTCATTTTTTCGATGTTAATTTTGTGGCATGTAGCGAAAAATGAAAAAAGCTTAAAACGAGGGATTGTGCAAAACTCGCCTAGCCGTGAGTTTTGTCGGTAAAGAGAATTGAACATGGTTGTGGCCAATCATCAAAGTGCCCAAACAGATGTTGGTAAGGAGTGTGCGATCATTTTATGTTAATGGAATTTTTTGTTTTCCAGGGATTGCTTTTTATTTGTGCGACTTAATTTCCAGTTTTACTTTTTACCGTGGAAAAACTTATTTACTAAATAATAATAATAATAACAACTGCGTGTGAAAAACAAACAAACAAAGCACGTGCTTCAATGTAGAAACTGGTACAATTGCGAAAACTGCACTTTTTTCATGACTAGATTATTACATAGCAAATTTTTTCAGCATTTTATTATTATGAAAATAAACGACAAAATCTACACACAAACAAGGCCAAGGTTCGAAAAATGTAGAAAACTTTGCGTTGTGAACAAATTTTAAAATTTTTTATTATTATTATTATGTAGCTTTCTCATTGCTTAGAAAACCTTAAAACGGGCACACAAAAAATAAGTATGAAAGTATTAAAGTTGCCACCCATACCCTTTATTGTAGTTTTGCCTTCTTTGTGTGAAGCAAGTATACCTTTATGTAGTGTATACCTCATGTACAGTTGAGTGACGTGAACCAGTGAAAATTTTCTGAACGGCACTGCCTCATCTCAGCAAATGAGAAAATTATGCATGGATTCTAAATTCCTGAATTCGGCTGACCTATACATAAAATGGTTGTACAAGTCATGTTGTAGAATAACACTTTATCGGTGATCCTTCATGTTTGGCTTTAGATTACTGGTTTTTTTTTTAGTATGTTTTAAACAGTGCTTGCAAATGATATAAAACATTTGTTCTTACAACCTTTTATACAACAAATATATCTGTCCGATATAAAAGATAACGGTGACCATCCAGCGGGGATGGTATATCGAAACCTTTTTACTTCACTTCTTGCTGGGTTGTAAGCAGTGATATTTTTTAGTCTTAACTTTTTTAAAAAAGAAACATGCATCATGAACATCCGAATTTTTTTGTTAAATGTGCAGTGAAGCTTTTTTCTATGGAACTCCAGCTATGTTTTTGAGTTATCTGTTAATTGGCATTTCCCTGAAAAATTCCACACTAAATATTTCAACATAAACATCTGCTGATTTCAGCTATAACTTTTAATCATGTTTGTGATTCCCATGTGTACTATTGTAATTTAAGTTGTCTAATAAAGTTATTTGTCTTTTATCATAAATTTTCAACACTGCGGGTGTGTTATCGATAATTTATCTCTAGATTATTTTTTTGGGTACTGTTGGGCTTACAAACAGCTTATACTCTTTATATTAGCTTCACGTGAGTTTCTACATAGAAAAACAAGACGACTAGCTGGATTTTGATGAATCTTATGGATTCGTCTTAGTTTATGAAGTGACACTATAACTTTCTCAACAGGATAAATGAGCGTTAAATCAGCAGACTGTTTTGCACCTCGGATTGCGTCGGGGTGCATAGTGAAAGGAACGAGTCCCTGATTGGCTCTGATTCAATGCTGTTCTATCTTGTTTTACTCTGCTTTATCCTGTTTTATTCTGCTGACAACGTAGCTATATGACGTACACTACATGCCATATATCCATTAGACCCTCCTACAGGCTAAATGGCTTGATGGATTTTTGATGACTGAGGTGTTCGTTGATCCAGCTTTGACTCAGGAGTGTCACTACCTATATGCTGTTAACTAAAAACCAATATGATGGATGCTATATGCCAGTATATAAAGTGCATGTTTAAAGAGCATTTTTTTGATGTACTTGTTTTGATGGTGATTGATAACTAATCATTTTATTTCCTGCAGTAATTATGTCTAAAGTGTAAAACCACTAGGCTTTATCTTGACAATAAAGTTCTATTACAGATTGCATGAATTGGGTGCTTAAATAAGTTTCAAGTGAATTTGTTTGACGTACACAAGGTGGCCATAATATGTGGCATGGTAAAGATAGTATATATTAATGGGTCACCCTGTAAAAGAAATAAGCATACAGTTATGATTTGAATAGTTTTGCTTTTATTTTATGTTTTGCTATTTTTACTGTTGTGTTGACCAGTGGCCGATTTCTTAGTGTTCTTATAAACTAGTAAATAGCCCGTCAAAAATGACAGGAAAGTTATTTATTAATTTAACTCATTGCTTTGCAATATTCATTTCAGTAAGAGTATCGATTCCGGTATGAGCTTTGGCATTTTCACGCATGGTGAGGTGGCGCTAGACTAGCGCTGCTAGTGAAAACCATGTGGCTCCACCACTACGAGTTTTTGAAGCATTAAATCAGTAACCGTTTCCGGTTCTGACCTTCTATATCAAAAGTATAATGGCGCCCTTTTGTTATTTTCTCCACTCCGCGCCATGTTGATTCTCCACACTGGAAAGAGCTCGCTGAGTGAAGGTTAGTGTTGATCGTAACTGTAAATTAAATACATGTTCCAAATGCTCAAATTGGTGATAACGTGAATTA
>JAQIWH010002762.1:0-22858 GCA_034695005.1 Cryptops parisi | reverse complement strand
ATGATGCGAAGCATCATGAGCTAAAACAACTGTAACGAATGTTTAGAAGCAATTAAAGAGTTAAATCAAGCACAGATGCTCTATTTTTTAAAAAAATTATCATTTATTTAATCTTTATCTGTGTATTTATTTGATCCAAATGGATTATGTCAATAAAACAATTCTGTAATTTAAAAAAAAAAACATTTTCATTTTTAAAAAAGATCACTGTTCTTACATTGACGTGGACAGTCCTTGAACGGGCTATTTTACTAGTAAAAAAATGTTTTATAAAAAAACTAGTAAAAAACCCGTCAATCGACGAGCACTTGGCGTTATCTGGTGATAACATTAAAAAAACCGTTTAGATTAGAACTTAAATTGAATTTTAAGCGCGCTGTAATGCCATTGGGTGAGTCTGAGTCAATGAGCTATCAGTAGACAGACTTATACATTAGCAAATTATTATAGTAGATTGATGTTAATTAATATACAAGTACAGTACAAGGTACAAGAAAACCGATGCATTTTGAAAATTGAGTTTAACTCTGAAGGAACCGGCTATTGTTATCAAAAAGCACTGGTTCAAAAGTAATCACAAAAACTGGATTTCACTGAATATTTTGTTGAGGGAAATTGTGTGTGTCTCAATCATTACAGTGAAATATTTTAAAAGAATTTCAGTAAACTATATGTGTACTTGTATGTACGTATATTATAGTAATATCCATCTATTCATCCATTCATTATAAGTTATTTTTACATCGGGTGGCTAACTTGGGCAATTAGGTGGTTAATCAATCTGGTTCGCATTTCTCCGCTTAATCGAATTGAATTCGATCAACAGCGTTTCTAAGCGGCTCTGGCAACTGATCCCAATTACTCCGTGTTGTCAGAAACCATTGGCCACGGCTAATGCTCGTTCTCTCTCTCAAATCATTCATTCGCTTCTCTTCGCTCGCATAGTGAGTTTCTATCGACTTTCCCAATCGATCAGTTCGCAATTATCCCCAGTTAAACTCTTTCATTAAAACCACAATTATTCATTGCCAAACCCCCGTGACTTATAAACCACTCTACCTTGACCTGACTACCACAATATATTTCAACCTGAAACGGATAACCGGGTTCGGTCCCGCATTTCACTCACGATAATCTGTCCGTCAAATTCCATGACAACTTTAGAACTAACAATATGTATATATACAGTTTATATTTTAATAACTAATGTAGGCCTGTTTATCCGAAGTCCTACAAAAATTATTTTGGTTGCTAAAAAATGAGCAAAAACTAAAACAGCGTTATAGATTCGTCATTTAACTGTTTGACACGTGAACATTGTTTAAATCATTGAGCAGGTAACATGTGATTTGACACGTTCACTACACGTAACAATTTTGTTTATAAACCAACTTGGCGTTACAAATTCATTAACAAACTAAATCCTGTGAAGCCAATTGCTTGATGTCTATTCACTAGAAATTTTTTGAAGCTCATGCCTATTTTGGTCTCATTTATTTTTATAACATCCATGTTAAAAATTAATAACTTTATCTAGTTAAATCAGAGAGAGAAAATGTCAATTACAATATTTCAATCTACGATCACAAAAAAACAAAAATAAACCTTATTAGCGAACTCTTAATAACCCAAAAGCCAAATAACAAAAAACAAAAACAAGCAAACCGAAAAAAAGGTCAACTTTCAATAAGTTATAGCTTTTGATTTGTTACTGATTACACGCATGCAATGTCGTTTTTAATACAAAAAAATAAGAGATTTCGTATATTAAAGAACTACCCTCAAAATATATATGGACACGCTAACTTGCATGCAATTGGTTAATTTCGTTTATACTGTATAACTCTTCTATTAATACATTCTCAACAAACATCTTTTTTCATAACAAAAATAGTCACCAACAATATTAAACAAAATAACCCCCTCCACGAGTCCTATATAAAACTACTTTAACCAAATGAACCTACAACAAAAACATGTTTAACTGTTTTTATAATTTCTTAACCCATGAACGCCAACTGAATTCTTCTCTTTTAACCCTAATTTAATAAGCATCATTTTCGGGGTCTGTCCCTCATTATCATCAGCATCATCAACGCTGGCGGCACAGTGTACACAAAAGAATAATACCCCTACTATCACCAGAACAAGCCGCAAATCACACATTTTTTAATCTCTCTCTTCTTTTCTATATCTAGTGTCGTCGTTGTAGCGTGTGGGCGCTTTCATCTTTTGTTATAGAAAGGCCATCGCCGTCGTTTTGAAGGGGGATGAAAATCGAAGATTTAAACCAATGGTTCGCTCGTCTACAATAGGCACCGCGATGCTATTGTGGGCGTTGAGCTAATTAGAAGAGAACTCAGGTGTGCTTCGAGGGATTTCATGAGCGCTTAATCAGCTATCATCCAAAGAGAAGCAAAAGGGGTGCACCAGAAAGGGTTGACGACGTTACCCAGACAACCCTACAGGCACACACCTTGTATTGAAAGACCTTTTTTTTTTCAAATAAAAAAATATGAGACTAACAAGATAAAAGAAGTTGACATGAAATAAAAGAATAACAAAGAGAAAAAAAATTGTTTTAATTGGTCGATGCTGCCTAGTGTAGTGATATGAGACAAAGCTTAATTTTGTAAAAACAAAAAACAAACCGATTTAAAATAAAGAAAAACAAAAAAAATTGGTCAATTATGAAAATCGAATCAGATGCCTTCGTGAGATCGACACGGATGAACGTTGTCAGAAAATCATGTATAATTTAATTGGTTTATAAAGGGTGTGGCATGCTTGTTTCTAAGAGATCATTGCTAATCAGAACCATAAAAGGTGAATAGGTCTTTTGAGAAGCAAATGATTTCTCGACATATGTTAATTTACGTTTGTGATTCTTTTTTGTTTCAAATGTCGAATCAGTGATAATCTCACTGGTTTTTTTTATTTGACATAGGTATATTATTACATGTCTATATTAATAAATCAAAATGAGAAAACATTAATGTAGCCATTTGAAACGAACGTAACAAAAATATATTAAACATTCGGTGTTTGTAGTGAAATTGAATTGAGTTACACTTTTTTTTTTGTCCACACAATTTGTAAAATTGTTACATTATCTGATAATTCTTTTAACCTGACAAACTTTTAAAACCATTAATCAAGTCGTAAATTAGGAACTTGTGAGAAAAAGTATAGTACGTATTAATACTTTGGTATTATTGATGAAAATTGACTGTAATGTCATTAATACAAACTTACTTACATATTTTCACGAAAAAACTCCCAGGTGCTTCCTGTTACTTGAAATTGTTAAGTAAACATACCAAACTAATGGAAATTTCGTGAACCTACACAAAGCACCACAACAGTTTCAGTATTAGCTAAGAAAACAACCTCGTGCATATCATGTTAGATCAACTCAAAATCGATGCCGGTTGCATGAGAATTTCAATGTGTTTGAGTGCCGGGCAACGATAAATATGTTACAATATTTAATTACAGTTTGCTTAAAACTAACATTTTAGTGAAAATTATAATAATTCATGTACGGCTTAATGTACTGTGTATTTATCACCGTTACTGTAATTTGTGTATATTTTCCATAATTATATAGGGTGTTCCTAACAGATTTAATCAAATTTTAACCAGAGATGGTACATTTCAAAACGTAGCAAACAATCCATACAAACATGCATCAGAAAATGCTTCCCTTCTGAGATGACACAGGGTGAAGTCACATAATTTCCTAAGTCCATGTCTCATAATCGCTGCATGCAAAAAAGTATGCATTTATTGACCAAATTTTATATCGACTTTTTGCTTTGTTTTGACGCATAACATCTGTGGTTAAAAATTGACTAGACTTTTTAGAAACATCCTTAACATAAAAACCATTACCCATACTGCGTTAATCGTTATAATTCGCTGTAATACAAAGCGGTACTTTTACACGTGGTTTCACCCTTTACCCCCCCTCTTTTCATGAAAAAAACATGATGAATGCTAATCTTATCTTAAAAACAAGCAAGCAAACAAACATACAAACCAACCCCACCATGTCGACACAACAACATTAATCCTCACATGACACATTCATTATAAACATCAGCTTCACAAGAAAAATTTCACTATTATGCGATGTTCATTCACTCTTCGAATAAACTGTTTCACACAAAATAAAACAAAAATATAAATAAAAAGAAACACACCCTTCAATTTATTCCTCTCCATTTTTTAACCATTTGCAATTCTCCGAGCCGTCGTTCAATATCTTTACCCCTACTATATACGCCTCCCCCCCTCCAACTCACTTGTGCACTACACATTTGCTTATAGAGATAATGCCACAGCTTTTATAAGCCTATTACTACGCGTCTTAAGCCAATAAAACAATCATGGTTTCGTCGCTAAATTGTTCCCCGGAGACGATGTAGGGATTAAGTAAAAAACAAAAGCGACAATTAAAACACCATGAATTGAAAGGGGTGAAGGGGTGTGTGTGTTGAAATGAAAGAAAAAATAGCGAGTGAGTCACTCTTTTAGTCTCCACCCACGCACACAATTCCCCTAAAATAGGGGCGGGTTTGATGGGGTTAGATGGGTCCCAGGGTGGTGGAAAGAGGCTAGCCACAAGAGAAAATGTCCCACCAAAAAATAAAGAGGGGGTAAAAAAAACGAGGGGGGGAGCAGAAAAACGCTGTATCTGATAGTTGATGTGCGGCGATGATTAACAGCAAATGCCAGTGGCTCGTTCGAAACAAAACATCCTATTACTTTTTATGGGAAATCGTACATAAAAAAGTATGGGGGAACAAATTTCTGTTTCATTATAGTCATGTTTTAAGAGAAGCTGGGGGATAAAAAAAAAAGAGTATATATGATCGAAATAAAGTGAACGGTTATTTACACAAACGATCTCCCTTTCCGAAAGAGTAATCGAAGTTGTTTTAGTTACTTTTGCAGCGTATACAATAGATCTATTGACTGATAGAACATTGCCAACTTAAGGTTATAGGCATAAAAGAGTGTGGTCAACTGATAAAAAAATTCAAACCCAACCAAAATTGCTATATTTAAGAAACAAAAGACATCGACAGCTAACAATTGTTATAGTTTCAGAACACATCATACATATACAGTACATGTATTACACTCGTTACGTACATTTTATTTTATGGTCTATTAATAACGCCCTATGCAGGCTTGACTGTACTTATGTGGTATAAAGTCATATTTGTACAGGGTGATTCTCTCGTAGGAAAACCTGCAAAGCAATTGATAAAAGTTTTAATTTTTTTCCCTCTTAGCGAGGGAATCGCCCAATACTGTACAAAACAAGTGACATTCATTACACTGAAAATAAGAACGTCTAAAATGATTTTTGAGAATATTTTTTATGCGAACTTAGATTTACGCGATGTTTGTTATTTGACATTCAATTTATGTGAGTTTTGAGTAATTCCATTTTAGATTTCTGCAAATTTCGATGTACGCAGATGTCGATTTAAGCAAACGTAGATTAATGTGATCTTCGCGTAACGTGATATTCGATTTAGGCAAGTTTTGAAAAATTCCATTTTCGTTCTGCAATTTTTGATTTGATTTATGCGAGTTTTGTTACATTACTTTTACGGTTTTTGATTTATGAGATCCTCATTTTATGCAATTTTTGGTCTATTGGAATATACAGTATATTATCATAAATCTGTAGATACCAGTATAGTTCAATTCCCAGCTCACTCACACGTGAAACTAATATAAAGCGTATAAAAATGTCATGTTTATTTTAAAAATTTTAGACTTATGCAATTTTTTCGAATATACGATTTTGTTATTTTACAACCAGAGCCAATCCTCAATAGTGTCGTTATGTATGAGATTATGCAAGTTTATACTGTGGTGCACAAATAACTATTTTTCTACAGGATAAACAAATTAAAATTGAAACAAAGTCCACTGTACTTTTTTATAATTTCTGGATATTTTGAACTATGCGAGGTTTCCGTTATGCAGAACGCAGTATTCGCAGAACGTAAATCTCGCATAAATTTATAACTAACTGTACTTCATACTTGTACAAAACAAACCATTTTGACGTAAGTTATGTTATGTAGCCTACATATTGCTTAATGAAAATTTCACATTTTCTCGGTCCAATGAGATTGTTCAAATAATTTGTTCAATTCCGTATTCACATCAGTGCCATGCATTACACGATTGAACATCAAATCTGAGCCAAGACAAACTGGGTTTTAAAGAATAAACAAATATTTCCGGTTTTGTTTTTTTAAATTTTTGAATTTCCCTAAATGGTCGTTAACATTTCCACCTTGTTGATATACGCCGCGATGAAATGTTGAAACGAGATAATGAAACGTCCAAGGTAATGGTAATTAGCTAAGGGCCTCGGAGACCAGTATATACATATATACAAATCTACATGTACCTTTTCCAATTCAATATTTAAATAATGCATATGAAGCCATTCCAGCTCCGATTACTTAAAGCAAACTGTTAGCTTTAATTCATTTCAAAGATCCAAGAGTTCGATTCATCGATTAAAAATATAGCATAAAGCCGATACATTTATATTCACATTAAATATGATGAACGTCATCTCATAAATAACGAAAATGTATTACACATTTGCTCATAGGATCAAAAAGCCATAAAAGTTTGAATGATCAAAACTACTGTACTTTATTACATACATGTGAAATTTAAACACACACAAAAAAAGATAACCTGGAAATTAAAGAGAAGAGACATGTTTTCGGTAAAATAACACCAGCATGAGATTCTGTTGAAACCGACATTGTCTCTCTTATGTTATATGTCAACATCATTTTCCACCGCTGTTCAAACACGTTAAATCGCTCGAATTCGTCCGTGGTTCGCAACGACCCTATCCATTATTCTCGTTATGTATTTGTTCAAAGCTTAATAATACATTCTCACAGAATGATGTCATTTTACGTCAACAAACCTCGAGTTTCGCTCGACAGCGACAACGACCCAGTTGGAAAATTCCAACATTTTGCATGTTATACCTACACACTATTTACCAATGAATTATTAACACGCTATCGAACAAAAATATAGGTTACGTTAAGGCAGCATCTCAACTAAGAACATGTAGTCTGTGAGTGAAGTGAGTGTTTCTGTATATACTTAATAATGTATGGAATCCAGCATTGTATTATAGAATGCCTTGCTTCTTTTGGCGAAGTATGATATATCATTCCTGTATAGTATGCAACTGTTCAAGTGAGTTGAGGTTAGTTTAGGTTAGTTGACATTTTCTCTGAAAAACAAGTGTGGCCTAAATTTAAAGCTAACCCACATGTTTTCTTAACGTAACTACTACAATGCTAATTTTATATATTTTATATGTATAATATTATATAAACATTGGCCTACAGAATGTCAATGTGCATATACATACATAGCCTACATATACTACCTGTATTTGGTATATACAGATATTACAGTATGTATATTGTATAGTGCTACTGTACATGTTGAATCACTGAATGGTTTGATTATAACTATGATAGATATTGCAGTTGTGTTGATCACAAATCAACACAATCAATTGTAAAAAGTTAAATTAAACTTGTACACTACAAACTCGATTCGAATGTGATGTGACCAAGCTTATTTCAAATAAACGAAATTTTAGATAATCCAAATTTCAATGTACAGTATAGTATATACCCGGTTTGGCATTGAAAGAAAGCCAACAACAATGTACAAGTGAATATTTAATGAATATGTAAGATGATGCATATATTATCTTATAATCTCGTGTTTGATAAATGGTTTGATAAATTATTCATAATTATCTAAAACTAGCGGTACCCGCGGCTTCGCTCGCGGTCGTTTTACAATTGAAACGGAAATCAAAAATCTTGGGATCAACCGAAAGTTTATTAAATCCAGAGTGTGAAAACTCGCGCTCGCACCCGATGCTGTCTCCAACCATCGCGCGCGAACCATGACGTACCACTGTCATTGTACGTCATGCTCAGGCACATCTACACCCGCTCCACACTGCTGTCCGCAGCACAAAGCTTATAAAATATTGTGATTATCCGAGATTAGTTATTAAAGCGTACATTCAATCTGGCTAAAACTTAATTACTATGTTATCTGGAACCTCTAATATGCTGACAAAAAAAAATCCAGTTAATCAGATCAGTAGTTTTTGCATGGTACAGTCACAAACATACAGACGGACTTTTGCATTTATATATTATTAGGGATGTCAATAATTTTGGAATAATTTATCGATATTTATATTAAAATTTACCTAATTGGGATAAACCGGAATTTCGGATAATCGAGTTTTCAGTGTATATTTTATGTATACTGTACACAATGTATCATCGATTGGTTTTCTTAATCATTCATTTATACTATAAGCCAAAAACAATGAGAAAAATTTTTTTAACTCTGTTCTAACAAACAAAATAACACTTCGATCATTTTCTACGTGATCTTATATCCCATCATTATTTTCACCTTTTCTTAGTAGTTGAATGAAAAAGACTTTATTTATATTGCTTTCGACGCATATATACATAAAAAGGTTAAATGGAGACGATAATGACTTGACATTCCAACACTTTGGAGACTCCAAGAAAAAAGATAAGGGCAATCATTGCACACACACACTGTATTTTCGTGTGCGTGGAAAAGGTGTTAAAAAACATATATAAAATAAAAAACAAGTTGAGAAGATGGGGGAAGAGATATAAAGCTTGCGCTAAAACAATTAAGAAGTCAACCCCCTGTTTTCACGTGAATAAAAGAAGCAGGCAAGAAGAAAGAAAAAAAAATTACCCCCACCATTTTATCATGGCAGTCTTATTTCCCTTTTCCCGAATTGAATGCCCCCATTTTTCGGAGAATGAGAAGAAATAAAAGAAAATGAGATCCCATTCATTTCTGATCATCATGCTGGCACTTATTCGCTTTTTTCTTCATCTCCTTCCCCCTCCTTGTCACGTGGTGCACATGTTAAGACATAAGGTAATAAAAAAATTCTTTCACCCCCTTATTTCTTAAGAGAACTTGGTAGTGTTTCAACAACCACACCATCTTTGGTATGAACTTCTTATTAGAAAGTTTTGACACCAGAGAAGATATCTTCATCGATAAACCAAAATCTAAATCAAAAAATTCTTTCGCCCCGTACATTCCTTAATGTAATTAAAACTAATCTTATCACTTGAGATATACATCTTTCATTAAAAAAATTTTTCCTTAAAAAAAAAAAATCATTTAAAAAATTATTAACTAAGAACATGAAAAATATCCATCAATCATGATTTACAGAATGTACCAAATAAGAAAAGCTTACATACATATTACGTTCTTATATAAAAAAAAACTATCTCAATAATCTTGGAAAGTGTTTTAATCTTAATGTAGATCTAAAACACATTGTGTTCTAAAAAAGTATAATTTTTTTTATTTATTATAAAATATGTAATGGATAAAAGAGATTCCATTCATCTTCCTCATTTTGAACCACTGACTATGAGTTTTCAAAAGTGTAGGGGTTTTTAGTCCACCGAATGGAAGGGATAAAACTTCCTTGACAGTAATAAATCAATCTTTCGTTTTTTTTAGTGGTGTTATGAAGGGCGTAGAATATCACGATGGGATATAAGATTAACTCGCACCCCCCTCCAAAAAATAAACAAAAAACCAAACAATTTGTTCTCATATCTTTTTAAAAAGTACATCAGTTGTACATCAACAACCAAAACCACTTCCAAATACTAATTAACAAATTCCAATGCTTTTTACGGATACATTTTCAACAAAACTCTTCAAAACGAGCTGCACTGAATTCGCTATGTTTTGGCGTGAATAGCGTGCTTTTCCCACTGAGAACAGCACGTTTTTAACAAAACTCTTCAAAATAAGCTATTCGCACTGAATTCGCTATCTTTTGGAACACGTTTGCATTATGAACATATTAAGTAATTATTATAGTAAGCGTTCACTACAGTAGAACTCCACTAATCCGAACGGCTCGGGAATTAATGTTGTTCGGATTATCAAATGTTTGGTGCAACAAATGGTGTACGCGTAGAAGCGTATTCACTAAGACAAAACTTCGATAGTTATTCGTCATCATGTGCGAAATTTTACACGTTCATCATTCATTTGATATTTCTTGTAAAGTCAATAAAAACTTTGATAATCACTTAGTATATTGCAACAAATTTGATCAAATTATTTCATTAATTGCATTTTTAATTCAATTTTTAATTTGTAAAAAAAAACAAACAACTTTGTGAACACCCTGTATATTTATGCCATTTTATTTTCACAAGATGAATTCTGTGATTCGTAAAATCTGCAATTTAATTTCTTTCTCCTCATCATTATGAAAAATCATAATGATGATCATAAAATAATGAACAATTTACTCAAATTTCAAGACGTGGAAAGAGTCAATCAACGGTAGCAAAAAAAAGTGTCGAACACCACAAAACCCACTTTTCCTATTTCCTTTTCTCTCCCCCCCCCCCATCATCTTACGTCCTCCACCCCCCAAAAAAAGAAAAAAACCCACCACCATCTCTTTTAATCTCCTGCTAACCCTCATTTCTTTCGTTTCCGTCCCCTTTTGCCAGCCCATTCTGATTGGTTTCTTCTTCTACTACTTCTTCACATCCACCCCCGCAAAACGACTACAACCCCTAAAAATATATATAAAGAAAAATCCTCTAATGAAGACCCCCCAGATTGAATTTCGCGCTCTTCCCCCTTCGTGTCAGAGCTGTCAACTCGACTAACGCCATCATCATCATCCTCTCACGACGACGACGTTCTTTTGTTGTTTCCCTTATGATGGCAAGGTGGATCAAAAGACACCCTGTGTAGAAAGAGCAAAAGAAAGGCGGCACCCTTCGAGAAAGTTATAGGGAAGCACAATGATGATGGTGGGTGATGATGACGACTGACTCGAATGACTTTACCTCACTTTCATCCAACCCTACACCGACGCCATATTGGTTTATGAGAAAAAAGGAGAAATTACCCCCAAAATCATTCTCAGCCCTCCAAAACGACTTTTTTACTCACTTTCTTCACTCTAATGAAATTGCTTTTCTTGTACCCCTTTTTTTTTGTGTGTGTGTGTGAGAAAAACGTTCTTATTCTTCGTCTTGTACCCCTTTCATTTTCATCCATCCACACACCATTATTAAAAAATGATTCCTCGTTTATTCGAAATGTCAACTCGACAAAGCGAAACTTATCCCACAATGTCTTTCACTCACTCTTATATTTTTTCTCTCAATAGTTTCCTTATCTACAAAGAGTATTTCACGGAATTCTTTTTGTTTTTTCATTCTGTGCTTGTGTATTTATTATCTCTTCATTCTAATAACATCACCATTTTGTTTGAATCGAAAAGAATTAAAAGAAAAACATGTTTCTCTTATCTACCGAGATTGGAAAAATAAACTGTCAATATTTGCTGCGTCATGACATCTGCTTAACAACTTGGCGACTTTCAACGATGATCAACAACTTTTTTTTTTATTATTATCATTATCATTTTTTATTTTTTATACATTTTTTTTACTTAAACTATGTTGTTTTTTTTGCAGTACACTGACCAACAAAGAAAATACATAAAGAAAACGTCAAAGCGTACAATCGAATGTTAATTTGACAAAAGACCACAATGACAAATCATTCTGTCATTTTTCACTGACCAATTAAATGTGTTGATGAGTTTGCGAGTCAACAGCAAAAATTTGTTACAATACCAACAAATTATTCAAATCATAAATTCGACACGACGAAACAAAAAATGAAAACAAAATAATGACATTGACATATTTAAACGTGGGATAATTTTTTTTATGCGAGTTTTTATCATATGCACACTATTTTTCCAAACCTCTGATTAAAATTATCGAATGCAGAGATTATTGTTAATCCCTCTTATGTACGTGTTTATCATATACAATCTATCATATACAATATTTTTAAATAGAAAAACATGTATTATGATGCTGTGTGAACATCTACTGTATATCTTCTATTCTTCATATACCGATAGTGTATTCAACTGATAATGTTTTGACATATGTCTCTTACTATACTAATAGAAATTTCTACATAGGGATAATGCTAGATGTATAGATAAAATTATATCCTTTACAATTATTGAAAAAATTATTGAAAATTTAATTAAATAACAAATGCAAACATAAATTTTATCAGATAAAATTTTTGATACGTTTCCTTAACGGAGAAGCCATTGGTGACGCTAGTGGTTATGCATGGGGTTATTATTCTTGCTTTTAATTGAGTGACTATGGGTATATGTAGATATCAGTTTAGGTTAGTTAAAAAATACAACACTTGATAATGTATCATTAATATCGTATTTTTATCTAACTACTAGCGCCACAAGTAGCTTCTCCGTCAATCGAAAAGTACCAAATATTTTTCGTTAAATTCATTTTTATGAACTGATTGTACTGCTATTCAATTTAAATTTTATAATTTACTGATTTTTTAAAATAATTTTATCATTTTTATTATTTCAAAATTTCATTAAAGTTAAGTTTTATAAATTAAAACTGTAGATATGAAAAAACCCTTTAAGAAAATAATAATTTAAACAAATAATAAAAGCATATAAAAATTTTAAAATTTACAGATATTAATATAATTTAAACATCAAAATTTGACAATTCATAAATCTCTAGCACTTTAAAGTTTGAAAATAATTAAAAATTATATTCATTAAAAAAATGTTTAATCAAAACTTCTAATAACCCCAGTGTTATTTTATAACATATTATATCACCTGCTTAAAAAAGTCCATTTCTACATATTACAAAATGCAAAACTCAAATATACATATACAGTATATAAAAACACAACTTAAAAACCAGTATACGTAATATACAGTGAATTCTGTATAATCCGAAAATTCTTTCGAAACTTCCTACAAGCTTAAGAAATTATTATTCACAAAACACACACACACGTCTGAAAGGCCCATTTCTTTTGCTAGTAAGCTACACACCGTATTATATATCATTCTCACCATGATTTAACATTTGCTTCGTAAGAAAATGAAGAATAACAACTGCTTGAAATCCAACAGAGTTCAAGAGATTACAATCAAAACTCCACAAATCGTAATCGTGACGAGTACAAGATATTTAATGATAATCCACGAGAAAACGAAGAAGAAAACAACATAACCCCCTTCACACTGACATACAACTTTTATTGATGAAGCTGCTGCACTGTGCGTTTTGTCAGAAATTGCAATGCAAGATAAATGCGGGGTAATTAAGCCTGGGGGCGGTGAATTAATGAAATGGCTGCCTCCTTCACCATTGGACTTTTAAAGGCACATATAAATTGCCTAAAACTACTCCTTCTACTTCCCCAACACACAAAGTACTTGCAAACGGTCCAAAATTTGCAGGGTCCTCCCTTTTCTCACGTCCCTCTTTTGCTTCACTCTCACGAAGAAACCAAATTAAAAGTAAAAAAAAAAGTAAAATAAAATACGTCTATCCACCCCCATAAACGTAAAACTCTAATTAAATCGTTTCGAGGGAATCCGAACCGCAGAAGCAGCCGAGGATAATCGCTGTCACTCTGACGTCATCGCATCAACTTCATTCCCCTATAGCAGTTTCCACTTCCTATTCTACTTGTAAATGCCACACGAAAGAAAGACGAGAAACCGTCCAATTAAGTATACAGGGTGACTAAAAAAAAACTGGCATCAAGAATAATGAAACTGATAGAACTACATAGGAATTTTAATGGTTGCTCATATATTTTATGTGAAAATGTACACCTAACTAGAATAACAACAACTCTTATTGTTCAAATGAAATACTAGGCGACTCCAAAGTTCGTAAAATTTACTGGATTTTTTTTGCTTCTCATTCATAGTAGCCTACTGATTGGATTTAATTTGAAGACAGTTGACAATGCTGTACCACGTATTTTATAAGTAACTATTCCAATACAAATTTCATACTTTGCCAAAAAAAGCCGCCAGATATTCTATGAAATGCCTAGATTGTATACTTTGCCTGAAATATTTACAACAGCAGCTTTATTAAATTGTATATACTGTAAGCTTTACAATTGGTTTATACTGTATAACATATTTCGCAATGTAATGCCACGGATTAAAGTCAAGATATACCGGGTGGGCCAAATGTTTTTTGCTCCAGTATAAAAATGCGAATATCCCCTGAATGGTTTGAGCTACATGAGCGAATAAAAAACTGAAATAAAATTCATTTTATACTCTTTTTAAAGATGTGTGGGTTTAGGTTCTTATACTCATTTGTAAATGAGTAATGACCGTTTAAATATACATACAAAAAAGTTACTAACTAGGTTAGTTTAAAAGGTATTGCAGAAAGGAGAGTCGCATTTTAGCAGCTTTTTTGTAGCTATGTTGTTTGTATTTTCAAAATGGCCATCATTAATGTCCAAAAAAATGTAGAAACTCGTACATTTTTAGAAAGAGTATATAGAATGAACTTTATTTCAGTTTTTTTTTTCAAATCTGTAGTCCAAACCATTCAGAAGATTTTCACGTTTTTTTAAATAGGGACAAACATGTCTGGATAGTACAACATTTTACAATACTATACAATATTGACACAATAACAATGTAAGCGGAATACATTTTTCGTCATAAATTCTGGAACATGTTTAAAATTGATGAATTTACCATACAAATGTACGTTTCGCACTGAGACCTGCATGATTTAATCAAAAATTTTGAAATTTTTGAAATTACAAAACTCGTTACAATGATCACCCTAATCAACTCATCTGTGTAAAAGTTTGTACTGAAAATTTTATTGTTTCAGCTTTTGAACATTCGATCTCCTGTTTATGACTGGAATTACAGATAAATTATTTTCTGATTATTTATATATACAATTGTATGTATTCATTAAAGAATGCATATTATAGGCCTATGTAACCAGAATTGTGATTCACATTTTAAAAATTATACATGACGTCATATAACATTTTAATAATGATTTTCGTTCCTCTCGCTTCGGGCCATCTGCTGAGTGAAATCGAAACCGAATGAAACGTAGAAGATACGACCGAAGAGGAGATGGAAATCCAGCAATTTGCAATCGTTGCTTAATTGAAATTCGTCCTGTTTGTTGCTTTTGAAGCCATTAGCCAAACGAACCAAATGACACTATCCCGCCATCTTATCGAATGACCTCGAGATAATGAGAAACGTTTTAGGGAAATGATAGATGATTGGAGCGCCTGTATATCGATCCTTGTCTTTAACTTTTAAACAAAAAAAAGAGATCTGTATACTCAAACTGCTACTCCTTTTTTTTTATGCATTACAAGTTATTTGAAATTTCCATAAAAAATTTTAAATAAAAAAGATAGTAATTACAGTATACAAGAAATGAAAAGTATATAAAATATACAAATAATTAGAAAACTCAAAAAATTAAATGAAAAAAAAATGTCCGTCGAGCCGGATTTGAACCAGCGACCTATGGATTCCAATTTAGAGAAACAACTACAGTCCACCGCTCTACCAACTGAGCTATCGACGGCTCGAGAGAATGATAAAAATTTTAAACCCTTTCTTCATTTCAAATTATTCAATTGAGAAAAAAAATTACATTTTAAATACGTACAATTTTCCAATAGTTATATCCAATAAAAATATGAATTCTTATAAAAATTTAGTTAAAAAGAAAATAACTTTATTTATATAAAAAAACAAATTACTGTACAATGCTGACACCAGAGGGCGCATCAAGAGGTTTTATAAATTAAATGGTTATATAATCATATAGATGAAGTAAAACCGATACGATACAATAGAAATCACATGGTTTCTTATAAGCCGTGAAAAAAAATTAAATCAAACCCAGTTTATCTCTTATAACGAATTACTTCCGCGTAGTGATATAATAAACACTGTGCATACTTTTTCGTTACGATACGTATCAATATAAATAATTTACAATGTAAAGAAATTGCAGAGTAAATTCCACAAAATGTCAAACGTACAAATATCGGAATTTTCTTGATGTAGTTAACGTTGGGTCATTAAATAGCTTTTTCTTGCAAGGGAGGGGTCATGACCACCCCCATTTTATATGCGCGCATGGCTACTCTTACGATGAGAATTTCATACAACGAGTGATTTCACGAGAAAAATTGCTCGTCTTCATACAACGAGCAAAACTCCTGCAACGGTCTTAGCTCAGTGACATTGCCTTCATCTGGAAATTTTGTACAAATCAGGCACTTTATAAGATGAAATATTATTCATACAACGAGTTTTTCCCTTAAAAGGATCGTGTCTGCACCAAATAAACTTATCATATGAGACTCGAATTTTTATTATTAGAATCCGAAAAACAGCCTATTTCAAATCATTCAATTACACCCCCAAAATCACCCTGTATATTTCTTCAGTCAAAGTCGTTTTTCTTTCTTGGATCTAAGGACAAGACATTGTAAGTAGCCTATCTTTTATTTTTTCACTATAAATCTAAGAACATTCTCGATCAAAGGGGTTAGTGCTCTCGTTTAATTTTAACGCTCGATCAAACTAGGAAGAAAATTAAGAACAAATCGAGTCTTGCAAATCTTCCCATCTCAACCACACGTGACATTGTCTTATAGGGATGAAGATAAATGGAGTAAGATGTTACTACTCTACTTTCAATCTTGGTTCACCATCCAAGCAAAAAAAAGTATATCAAGAAACGAGGTAAGAAAACCACTTTAAGAACGAAGATCTTATCGACTTGTCTTTACTAAATTTGTATTGTGCAAATTAATGACTTCTGACCACTGGGAGATTAAACGTAAGTTTCTTCTAGCCCAATCGACATTCCTTCCTAATCTATTTTGAGGAGATAAGTTGTTTTTTCTGTGTAAAGTTAATCAGCTAATATAAAAAAAAAGCAAGTACTGAATATACTTATACAATATTTTGAAAAAGTTAAAATTAATGTATGGTAGAACGTCGATTATTCGAACTTGTTGGGGATGTTCATAAAACCGATTTGTTCGCATAATCGGACATTTCATACTTTATGTGCATACATATATGAAAATAAAAATTGTTTTTTTTTATGTTTACGAGTACTGTACGTTTATATTTCATTACATATGTATTTTATTTATTCTACAAAAGTTTTTGAAAAAGCATGACCATTCAGTTATGGTCTTTCATGTATAGTGCTGCTCACTTCGGTTTTAATATTTTTATTTAATCGTAGAAAAGTAAAATAAATATCAAAATACTAACTACTCGAATGTACAGTACGGTACGACTGGCGCAAATTCAAGTGGAATCCCTGCACATCTACTCGATTAATGCAGTTTACATAACAGACGTTCGGATAATCGACGCTCTCTGATAATTCGACACTCTTTACTCCACCGCTTCTACAGTACACGTTTCGAGAATTCCGAACCCACAGTTGTATATCGTGATATTTTTTAACTTTAACAATTTTTTAAGATGAAAATATCACGATATACAATGAAGATGAAACATTAGAACCTCGAAACATATATTGAAGAAAAACTCGCGAAACGTGTATTAAAAGAATAAATGGCTTTAATTTACTAAATTCTTATTTTTTTGCAAATACTGCACTGTCTAATCAATGGAAAAATGCCTTTACAAATTATTCGTACGATTGGAAGAAATGCTCAATTTACTATACAGGGTGTCCACTCTAATATTTCCTATTTCAATGACAACGATGAAGTCTCAAGATGAACGCCTAGTACCTTTCGATACATTATCGTTGGTTATAAATCAAAACATACAAACACATTTCAAAACCAAACTTTGTAACTACACAATCGGTTAAATTGGCAACAAATTTCAAAACATAACAAAATATTAACCAAAATAAAGTATATAACGATGAGGACAATCACTACTATGGCAGATGGCACATGTACAAAACTCGTGGACACAAAGTTAAAACTAGATATGGACGCTATCAAGTGGGTTGTGGCGGTTTACAGGAGGGAATGGGACCCCCTCACTCTCTTTTTGGCTCTTAGGATTATCCCTCATCTCGTCAACGTCCCTAATGACCATTTGGCGAGCACAGCAAGAATTTACAAATGGCTCAGCTTCAAATTTATATCCCCGTAATCTGCTTCCATTTCCCGTCCCCTCGGTCCCCCGAAATAGGTATTTGGGCTCAGTCAGGTGAGAGAACAAAAGGGGGCCTGCGACACTATTTCCTTCTGCTTTTAAAAGAGGGGGTCTGTCGTGAGCTTGGGACAAAGGTCCACGATGGACGTTTTCTGAACGAGAGCGAAATAATGATGAAAACTGTTCCCATTGATGAGGGGGACCGAAAGAAAGACTTCCTTGATTACTTTTTCAAGAACTCCTCCAGTCGTTTATCACAAAAAATGCTTCGTGTTAAAACTGGTATTTAGCTTTTAGGTACACTGGACATATCCCCGTACGTAACTGAAAAAACAAACATTAAGTAACTTTGAACAAATATTTAACAAATTTTATCATAAAAAAACCATAAGCTTAGATTATGTTGTTTTGTTTTTTAATCTCCGCACTAGTTTTAGAGGTCAATGAGATTAAATGAAAAAATTCCAGTTCACGAAATGCCAGTGAAAAAATTAAAACGCATGCTTGATCATTACTTTCTAATGTTTGGAATAAGACTCGCTCAAGCACAAATTGGGAGATTTCTGCCACATAAATACACAACCAGATTTTTAAGCATGATCAGTCTACTTCTGGTTACTTCTCTCAACACAACCACGAGTTCTTCTAACCAACTTGCAATATGATCCGTCGAGTAAGTATAGCATTGAAACTAAACAAATATCAAGTACAGACAATTTTCCATTTACGAACCTTCTCTGTACAAACAACGCAATTTATACAAATATCTTTTTGGATTGTTTTTTTCTCATTGTATATCGTATACAATAATTCACAACGCATACATTGTTTAGTTCTACTGAATTGGCTGCTAACGTACAAGATACTTATTTCATGAATGCAAGATACACAGCGAACAAAACGTATAGCGAACATCGTTTAGGAACGAGACGCGTTCGTAAACCGAGAGTTGCCTGTATACCAAGAATCACAATAATAACGAAAAAAAAATTTTACATTTTCAGAGTCTGATCTTAATGGCGATCGTCTGCGTAGCTATAGCTGATCTATACGGTCACGATCATCATGATGATTACCACCATCACGTGAGCTAATTACTGATTAAGACAATGACATCAAACGCTTCTGCAGCATTGGCTAAATAAATTCGATTTTTATCTTTTTGCAGAATATCGACTATAAATTCAAATACGACGTCGACGATCATAAAACCTACAATCATCAAAGTCGTTTCGAAAAGAAAGATGGCAAGAAAGTGTACGGGTCGTACACTTTGGTGGAACCTGATGGCAGCAAACGAATTGTCAAGTACAGTGCTGACGACCATGGATTTCATCCTCACGTAGAACATGAAGGTGGTTACAACCACGATTATCACAATCAGTATCACCACAACTCTTATTAAAAAAATAATAATTTAAATGTTCACAGTTGAGAAATAAAATTTGCATATAAAAAAAACAAACAACTTTTTACCTCTATAAATTTTTTCCGTCCATTATTAGACATCATTCATCATTATGTTCCACAAATGAAGAAAAACGTGCAAAGAAAGAACCCGAAAGTGGACTTTTTTTCTTCAACTCGTTTATCCCTTTCCCCATTAAAATAAAATATCTTCTTTACTGTTCTTCCACTAGAGCTAATGGATGATGAGTGGGTGGCATCAAACGCTGTCAACAGTTTAAAAACGAACATTTCAAACCTCTTGTGACAACTGCAAAACGATTTCGATTACGAACTGTGCAATACTAATCGTGTCTTTTGAGGAAAAAATTTCAAATTAAGTCATTGAAATTCAAGTTTGGTGTCAGTCACCAATCATTTATTATTATCACCAATGAATCAGTATATTAAAAATTATAAAAACGTACATCTATAAATATAAAAATTCTTCTATATTTTATTTATATTGCTATACATATAATTTTATATTAATTTTGGATGAGTTTTAGTATATGGTTATGCCCATGAAATTTTTGTATAAAAACTATACAGTAGTTGAACTTTTAATTTGGTGGGAAAAAAATAATACATTCATCTGTGATGTAAATGAAAAACAAAATTCGCTGATGTGCGATCTAAATTAATTGAACCCCGTGTACGACTCTTAGGCCATTTACCATAGCTCACACTCTGTGGCGCTTGTGGGATGCTAATTTAGGTCAGTTAACTAACCAAAATTGTATAGACTCTCTTCACATATTCCGTTTCTACAATTAGATCGTTAAGCGAATTGGTCGATAAGAGGCGTTCTTAAATACAGTATAGAACACAAAAATGCAATCAGCAAAAATCATATAGGCCTACACGATGTATCAAACAAACCAAAGTTCACTAATAATAAAATAATAGACTTAATATTTTTAGTTATAGAATCCATCAAAGTGTAGTAGTTTCAAGTGATCAGTGCACAATAAAGTACACTTCACAATATATATAGAAATATATACAACATAGATGAAGAGCTGGTCATAAGTCCGAGGTGTAGCTACACAGGTAGGTCGTTAAGTGAGAAGAGTCTGTACAGTATTAGCAGAATTTCTTTTTAGTTTCCACCAGTACAAATGCATAATACTGTTTTTTCCACAACACGGAACGCTCAAACATACAATTCTTATGGAGAAATTCCATGCTGCATAAACTGAAGTTTATCCTTCACTTTTAATTTATTTAGTGTCAAAAATCATCGTTAACTTCGTATCATCAAAGTCAAAAAAACTATTGTGTATAAAACTGTTAATATATCTCTTGCTGAAGTTGTTAATATATTGACAAATTGCCATAACAAACAATAAAATGGTGTTTAGAAAGATTATGAACGAGAAACCTACGTAGTATTACAATATTGTGTATGCAAATATTACCACATTTACATTATACTGTTAAACCTAGCGTTAATTTCAACAAATGCATGTTTGTACATGGTCTACTGCATGTACTGTAGCGTACTGTATTTTTTAAATATTTATTTTGAAATGTTTTTATACATACAGTTAACGATCTAGTCGTCATAGCTTTTGTTTTTGTTTTGTTTTTACATATACCGGTATAATACTTTTTTTAAATAATTATTTAATTGAAAGTACAAATACTGCAAGTCACTGGATAAAAATAAAACATACTTTGTGAAAGCTTCGACTCAAGGCCCTATAATTCATATACAACTTATAAACTATCACTTTTATACCAAAACCAACTTAAAGCTAACTTAAGTATTTTTAAACTGAAAACTAGTTTGTTTTTTTATATGAAATGCGAAAATGCACGAAAAAGTTATAACCAAAATTGTATGAACGATTGTATGAAATTTATTCATGAGTTAATTATTCAGATTTGATCTTGTTGCTATGTCAACACCTCGTGAAAGCCTTTTTTTAAGCAAGTTATAAAAAAGCGTGTAAAATATTGTGCTAACGCTCATTATAAAAATTCAAGTACGGATGAAAATTATTTAAAATAAAATCAAAAACTGTCGGAAAATTAACCAATTAAGTAAAAATGAACAACTCAGCGTTTTAGGACAACTGAAGATATCAAAAATCGAACAAAAAAAAAAAATTTCGTCCTTCGAGCCGGATTTGAACCAGCGACCTATGGATTCCAATTTAGTGAAACAACTACAGTCCACCGCTCTACCAACTGAGCTATCGAAGGTACGCTATTTGCCATCTCAGAACTAACGTAGTTAATCTTTTTATAACCTCTTTCCGTTCGCCCTTGAGCACTATGACGTACGTGATGACGTCATTGACCTGAAAACACGAAAACCACTTCCTGGATTGCTGCCAATTCAAAATGGAATTTCGCGAAATAATAGTAGTATCCAGCTACGTAGTTAGTCAAGAACAAAAAAATTGAATAGCGGAAAGGAACCAGTAGTCAACCACCATCAGGTAGTCGGTGGAATAAATTTAATGTGTCAATCTGCACAAAAGTTTTAACGCTTATATCACAAAATAAACGAAATAAAATCATAGGGTTATAAAATACATTAACAAAATTATTATTATATTAAATTTAAATTAAATCACATTTAATCAAATTAATTAAATTTAATTTAAAATTAAATTTTTAATTTAATGATTATTGTATATTATACAGTATCGCATTATATGTTGCACTTGATTATTTTATACAGAGATAAAAGTAACTTGAAACTAGAATCCGGAATTGTACAGGGATGATTAGTCACCCTATTAATGCATTGAAAAACTACGCATTGCAATAATAATAAACGTTGTTCATATCTCTCATTCGATGCAATTAAAATAATCTATTTATTATAACAACACTAATATCAGCATAATAGCTTTGTGATGGATTGACGGATGGACAGACACATTCGAAACATGTATGTATTCGATTGAATAAATATGCCTATTATTTGGAATAAATCATTTGTTACAAATTACTGTATTGATAAAATGTGTTCATATTTTCACGTTCAAAAGAGCTTTTTTTTTTTTTTGGTTTTATTTACAAAAAGGAAATAGCAATTTCCTACAAATAATTAATTACTAGCAAAAAACCGGGCTTTTATTGGACCTAGATAAACCCGTACACCCACACACACATTATAAACTAGAGGTCACCCCGTGCAGAAGCACGGGCGCTAGTTAATTAAAACATGCGATCAAAAAGAACGCTCCT
>JAQIWH010002761.1:0-22861 GCA_034695005.1 Cryptops parisi | reverse complement strand
TCTCCCCCCCCATTCCCCACCCTTTTCCGTCTCCTTTCACCCAGTCACGTGACACGTAGTCCCCCAAAATTAACGAACCGATTAAGCCCAAGGAAGAAAAATTACGGATCGATAACGGATTCAACAACGTTTTAGGTCATTTAATGCTATCATCCAATGACCACTTTACTTTTCTCAAAACAACAACAACAACAACAACAACAACATTGGCCCTGTTAATTGATCCTTCTACTACGTTTTCTTTACTTTTTTCCTCTATTTTTTTAAACTCTTTTTTTTTCTTCTTTCGGATTTTCAATCCCAGTTAATCGGAGACGAAGCCGAGGGTTAAAAGGATAGGGTCCTAAAGGGTTGTTGGCGCGCGACAAGAGCGACTCATTTTCCAACGCGAAGAGACGACTTGCCTGCAAATCTCATCGATCCCTTTTTCTTCAACCTATCCTCCTCCCTCCTTCTCTCTCTTTTTATTTTATTTCTATTTTTTTTTTTTGGAAGGTGAAGGAGAGAGGGTGTGTGTGTGTGTGTGAATGCCATCTTGTTATTCGGTGAAGGCAATCTTCTAACTTCTACCACCACCACACCAATCGATTGGCAAGCTCAGTAAATTCCGGAATTATGGAAAAGGAAAAACATGCCGCGTTAGCGTTATCGACAACAACAACTGCACTAACAACAACGGTAACAACAACAGCAGCAGCAGCAGCAACGACGCATAACCTATCCAACAAAAACTCTGTAAAGACTCAACGCCTATTGTTCTTTCAACAAACGACTAATTTAACCTCTACAACCTTGTCACGTGGAAAATTAAAGAAAAGAAAAAGGTCTTTGCGCATCCCTTTTCATTAAAGAATACAATATACCCACCAAAAAGAGATTCGTGTTTTTTCTGAAACAAAGTAGTTTTGTGTACAGAAGGTCTAATAAAAGCCGGACACCTTAGTTAATTTAAATAATTTGCATTTATTTATGTATCAATTATATAAAAACAAGACGAACAAGTACAGTAGAGTTAATTCTCGTTATTCGTGGTTTTGTTGAGTATAAGCGGTTTGTAAATTTTTTGAATGCTATTAAACGAATTTTATACTTAATTTTAGAAATGTTAGAAAAAACTAAATTTACATTTATTTATTTATTTAAAATTGCATTCCAACAGAAATAAAACGTACAATACAAAAACAAGAAAACAAGTGAATTATATGAAATGCTTAGCGATTATGGTATTAATAATATAAATATATTTAGTATAATTAAAATTATAATATAACTAAAATAAATTATAATAATTTAATATTATAATTAAAATAATTATAATAATATAATTTATAATATACTGTAAATAAAACCCACGCCTGCTTGCCTGTCTGTGCGCGCATAAATCGAATACGGTTACATAGATTTTAACGAAACTAAACTGAAATGACTCGGGGGGGGGGTATTGGTCTCTATGTTTTGTTGAAAATATGATAAGTCCTTGCCGACTTGGGAGTTGTTTGTTATGTTTACACTGGTATTTAAGTCCAGTGTTAGCTAGGGAATTGCTAACACTGGTTAAGCTGAAGAGCTTATTTCCAAAACGTCTTAAGTCCATGAAATACAATTTTTCAGGAAACTGTTTTTATTCATTTGAAAAGCCAGTTATGAAATAAACTTAATTTAGAGCCTCTTAGCTCAAATATAATTTAAATTGAAGTAAATGAAGTTTTTTATTCTATTAATGTTATAAAAATAAAATCCTGGAGAAGTGGGAAATTAAAACACGCGAATGTGAGAATCTAATATATCGCTAATATAGAAGAACTATTGAAAATGTTTCATCGATTTTCTAAAAAAAAAATATTACAGGCGCATGGTTGCCGAGGGTTCACAATGCGAAGCGCAGGTTGTTGAATAAGTAGCACACAAAAAACAGTAACAACTTCGAACGCTTTTTTGCATAACACAGGGCATAGCTACAGCTTTATCAAGCTATCCAGCATAACACGATATATTGTAACCATCTTTTAAGGCTTTCCAGCATAACCCAACGCATTAGCGACAGCTTTTTGAAGCTATCCAGCATAACACAATATATTACATGCCACGAAGTTATATGAGTTATAACTTATTTTCTAATGCCATGAAGTTATATGAGTTATAACTTTTTATCTCCATGCTAAGGTTTTCCAGCATAACTACAGCACAACTAAAAACACATCGAAGTCTCTCTCTCTCTCTCTGTCGGCGGTGATAATGTTTCCATTGGCAACAAGTAAAAACGCCCTTAGCACACAAAAAAAACCATAACAACGCGAGTGTACACAAATCAACAATATCCTCACGTGCTATAGCACGGATTACCTACTAGTAAAATTTTTTTCCGACGTTACTTACCTACTTTACTGAATGACGTTACTTTATTTCCCATTTTAATATTCCAAATTTCCAGAAATATCTCCCAGAAGAAACTGGAACCTTATAAAAAAAAAAAGCTACTTATGACGTCACTCTGTGTCAGTCACGTGCTAGACTGTCCATCAACAGCGTGGCCCCCGAGAGATTAGTGGAACGACAGAGAAACTTCTCTCTGTTTCCCAATTATAGATTATTCCCAATCCGATTGAACTTGCCGTTAATTAAGGAGCTACAAGATGTAACTTTTAATTAAACTAGACCTTTTAATTACTTTCAAACTCCAACAAACCCTCGTCAATAGCGACTGTCTACACAATGACGTCAAACAAAATCCTCCAGTAAAACGACATCCCCGTGGCTTAATGTGACGTTTTAAAGAACAAAAGTTGAAAACCACCAAAAGGCACGTTGTTTGTAAAACTCTTATTCAAACATGTTGAGAACGTCTTCACGAACAAAACTATCATTGAAAGAATTTTTATCCCTCTTTTTGTTTTTGGTGAAATTTAATCTTCGGGCGTCCACCAAACAACATACTCCACTCGTACCACATAGAAAACTAATCATCTTTGCTGTTTGTTTTACGAAAACAAGAATCCCCGTCGTATTTGGATTTCTCTGTAAACTCATCAAGAATTTCCACGAGAAAATAGTAAAAATGGGAAGTAAAAAAACAATTTCAAAAACAATTAGGCCTATCTCTCAGATGAAACAAGAATCGTTGCATCCGAGCGTGTATTTTATTCGAAGAAAGTGAGTTTCCAATGGTTCATGAATCTTTCAACAATTTTATGATAAAAATGAAAAAAATTTCAATGTTGATGATATGTTGATGACAAAGACAAAAAAAAAAATAGTACAACCTTTTCATAAAGTCAACAAACAAATTGAAATTGGAAAGTTTTACATCAACTAAAAATAAAAAATAAACAATCCCAAAAAATATTCAATTTTATAAAAATAAAATTGTAAAACCAAACATTCTTTGGTTATCGATTGCCTAGGATACCTAAGTTCATTTTTCGAACTTGAAAAATCAAGTTTAAAAAAAAAGAAGGGTTAAGACTGTTCAACGAATTCCAGGACTGGCTTCTGGCCAGATGCAGTCGTCTTAGATTCCGTATTTTTTTTTTTGTCTTTTATATATATTTTTTTTACCCCTCTTTTTTTCTCCTCATTTTTCATTCCCTGGGAGAAAAAGACGAAGACAAAAAAAAATTTTTTCGTTTTTCTTTTATTCCAATTTCGACCTGTATCGTGAAACAGATTTATGTAAATCCCATACAGATAACGAAAAAAAAAGAGATAAAAATAAAAATGTAGAAAACGCATCGTGGAATCGGATTGTCTCTAGATGAGATAATCGAAAACTTTGCTGTCACTCAACCCAACAAATTTCATTCTCTTTCTCTTTTCACACACTTCATTTTCTTCACACCCCCCAAGATAACTAGACCTACTCTTTCTTTTTTCCTCAATCCTTACGGCTGACAAATGATTCCACTTTACAAACTAAAGCCTAACAAATAAATCTAAAACCTTTTTTTATATATATATATATTCCAACCTCAAAAAAAAATATTCAGTAACTTCAAAGAACCATTTTCATCAAAATCCAATGCTCGATCCCCCAAATTTATTTAAAAACACTTCAATTCTTCATCTTTAAATTTTTCCATTCAAACCCCAACTCAAATATTGGATTCTTGTAATGAGAAGTACCTTATAGGGTGTTTCACTCAATCTCTTTTCCCTTGTAACTTTTCAACTAATGGACGTAATTCAATGAAAGTTGACACGAAAATACCTTGATGTATGAGAAGCATGATGATCTCATAGCAAGTGTTGAAAGTGGTCGCCATTAACACAAGACACCTCTCCATGCTATGGAAAGTACACATCAACACATAAGGAGTCACTACCTCAATTTTCCGCCAAATATTTGGTTGCAATTCCACAAGTCTCGCACCAAGCCATGGACTCGAAAGCTTTCATTTTACACGTCAAGCTTTTTCAATCAAATTCCATCGATTCCAACTGTTCTTCTGATGTCATACACACACCTGGGCACGTTACAGTGCTTTTGTTGTGTTTCGTTGTTTGACCGAACGCACGAAAAAGCGCACTAGACGCGTGTATGACGTCAGAAAAACAGTTGGAATCGATAGAATTTGACTGAAAAAGTTTGATGTTTAAAATGAGCTTTATGGAATTGCAACTAACAAAACAGTTGGTGAAAATTTTAAGTTTGTGATGGTGAATACCTCCGTATCATGGAAAAGTGTGTCTTGGTGCTAATGGCGACTACTTTCAGCACTTGTTATGAGATCATCATGCTTCTTATACACCAAATTATTTTCGTGTCAAATTTTACTACATTACGTCCATTACTTTGAAAGTTAATAAAGAAAAAACATGAGCCGAGAACGAGTGAAACACCCTGTACAATGATCTTCAGAATTCGTACACAATGATGAAAACCCAAGTTTCGAGTTAATCTTTTACTTGATGTACATATTATGCAAAACCAGTAAAAAAATAATTAAAAATTTTTTTTTTTTAATTCAATTTTTAAAATTGTTAATTTTTTTTTAAACAAATTATAATTATGTTTCTCATTTTCTTAAAAACTATTCAAACAAAAATTTTTACTGGTTCTGTACATGTTTCGATTTTAACATTTTACCACCACTAAATCCAATGTTAAAACCCTACAGTTTCTTTAAAAAAAAAGCCTCTGTTTCAGTTGCTCATCTTCAAGCTGGTCTACTCATGCTCCCTCTATCTCACGTATCAGGATACTTGTACTATGGGTTACTATCCAATGATCCACTCGATCCGCGCACAATGGTGGAAACACATGTTTCGAGGTCAACAATTTACGACCACCCAGGTCTCATTAAAAGCAACCAATTTTAATAGTTCATCCGCTCAAACGTTTATGGCTTCGCTCGCTTTACACTTTTCCATGACACTTTTGGCTTATCAACTCGTCTCAAACTCGGAAATAAATAATAATAATAAATTTCAACCCCCTCCTCCTCGAGTTATCCCAACATGAGAAAACAGCCATTGGTCACTGATAAATTTCTCGTTTCAACCAAATTTAACACGCTCTACGACACTTCCGACCACGCTACTTGACAATTAAATTGACATAGTTTGCTATTATAAAAAAAAAGTTGATAAATAAAGCATTCCAAAAACGTGCTACTTTCCTAATTGCAATGACGAGTGTTCGATGGTTACCAATTAACCAATCTTTACCCGATATTTCACGACATTTTCTTGGCCCACCTGAATACGAATATAAATATATATTTTTATAATTACAAATCAAATATCTAAAAAAAGAGTACATTTTGACAGCGAAATTAAGTTATTTCAAAAAATGGTTGCAAAAAGCGTTTTAGACTCAAAATGGAAGCCTGCAGCGATGTGACCAATTTAAAACAAAAAATTTAACAAAATTATCTCATTATAAAATATAAATGGAACTATGATTGAATCGAAACATAATTTGAAATTATGACAAAAAAAATTACACGAAGGCGAAAAAAAAATATTTCCGGACTCAAAATGGAGGATGGGGAAGCTTCAATATCATAACCACTTATAGCAAACTACAATGTTCTTTCAAACCAAAAAAGTTTATGTACAGTACTTGTAGTCTTACATATAGTATACATCAACGCGACTATACAGTTAAATAGAAATAAAAAATAAATTTAATAAAAAGTAAGGTTAAAAAATTTTCGGAGCACTGCTTTCTGTTGACAGCAAACGCAAACTTCTAAGTTGGTGGAAAAAAAATCACTTCGTGTTCAGAATGTTTCATATTTCTATGGAAACCAACTTCACATACAAAGATACCTACCAATTTAATTTCACCAAAACTAATACATAACACACACACAGTAAATATAAATATATATATATATATATATAAAATTAGATATATAAAAATAACTGTCGTGTGTCAACAACATGTCTAGACTTTTGAATGGGAAAAACTTTCATTCCCATTTTTTCTCTCACTCCTAGCGTGACAACGAGATCTATTCATCGCAACAAGTTTGTGGTCAAACATTAATTTACAAAATTAAATTACTGCATGATGAAAAAAAAATCCATCCCAATGAAAAAGTAATTTTCTTTTCAAAAACTAGAACCCCTCTTCACCTATAATCATTTTTCACCTTCTACAAACTCGGCCTCGTCGATCAATCAATTCCATTCACCAAAAAATAAAATAAAAAGATTACTGTTATTCCTCATCATTTTCTCTTCCAACACGACTTTTCATATTCCACAAATTATTTCCCACTATTCACATTCTACTCCATTAAATTTCGATTTCCATCACGTGAATAGAAAATGGCCACTTTTTTCTTCTTAAAAAACTAATAATAATAACTTTTGAGCTTAGTATCTATAGCAAACACGAACCTTTCACAAATCCTTTCAAACCCTACGCTACCATTTTTCTTCTCCAAAAAAACTAATTCAAAAAAATAAAAATTATTTTTTATTTTTTAAAAAAGAAGCTTTTTATGCGCATTTCTCCTTTTCAGTGTTTTCACTCAATTTTAAATAGCGAAAGGGCTATCTAAATTAAGAGCAAAATTGGTGTCCTCCAGACACACAAAGCGGGGGAAAAAAAGCTACAGAAGGGTTGAAATGAAAAATAAACAATAAAAAGAAGGTTTCAAAACTTACTTCCATTTTTCTTAACCAAAAATGAGAAGAAAAAAAGTTTTTTATCCGCATTTCGCCTTTGCGGTGTTTTCAGTCGATTATCAGTAGCGAGAGGGGCTATCTAAATTAAGAAGCAAAAATGGCGTCTTATTTCAAACATATAAAGCGAAAAAAAACAAAAAAAAACACACTACAAAAGGGTTAAAATGAAAAATAAAGAATAGAAAAAAAAAGGCTTAGAAGAAAATGAAAGAAGAAGAAAATTCATCGATTATTCGGTGCAGGGATTTTCATTATCTGACGCAGTCACCTGCACCAGGCGCCATCGTTGGCGCGTAACGAGTAATTTCTTCTTCAAACCTACACACACACACACACACACACACACACACACTCAACACACACATTCAACACACATACACACCCAACACACCTTTATTTCCCCCCTTTCTATCTACCCTACTAAATCGAACAACACTTAAGGGAGCTCTATTTCGGTGTATAATGGGACCCGGATGATGAGTAACTTGCACAAGATACGCTTTTTTTCATCCATTACAAACTAATTTTTTCTTTCTTTTAAGAAAAGAAGGTTTATTACGCTTTTCCGAACCATTTTCAAATGCCTAAAACCGTTATAGCCTCTAATCACGACGATGACGTCGTGAAAAATTCGTCTTTTCCAAAACTAGACCGCAAAATTTACAAAAAAAAAAAAAAATAACAAGCATATAATGTATATGAAAAGGAAGATGAGAAAAAAATAAAAAGAAGAGAAAAGAACCCCCTCATCCGGGACTCATCGGAAGAATGGGTAATCGACTCTCAATTTTACACGCAAGATTACTCGTCCATGGATGAAATAGCTTTATAAAGGAAAACGAGCAACAATTTCACCTCTCCACTAAATGACCCATAAATAGTATACAGGGTGTTCCAATAGTGACATGAACGACTTTCCAAGCATCCCCCTCCCTTCTACACCACTTGAACGTACCAATGAGGCAGCAGCAGCAACAACAAAACCATTACCGTTGTATATGTACCAATTTTATAAAAAAAAAGAAAACCGTACTCCAACGTAAAATTTTTTAATTAACCTCAAAACTATAACTAAACCCAAACTAATTTATGTGTTTTCATTTATCAGTACGCATCACTTAATAACCCTCCCAAGAAGATGAATAATGAAAATGATTTTGTTTATATAACAAAATCGAAAATTCTCAGGTTAATAATGTTCGTGCGATTTTCATAGTACAGTATCAACAAAAGAGACAAACTTGTATAAAGTCAACTAATTGAAGGATCAGATGTAAAAGGGTGTAACAGTTTTACAATTATGCCTCATTGAACAGTTTTACAATTTCGAGAAAAACGCGTGAACCTGCCTTGCTGTCTATGAACTACTTCAAACTTCTTAAAACACTAATATATTTGAACATATTGTTGTTTGGCTCAAAACTATACGTCAAGAAAGTAGAATGCACCTAACACATTCGAAAATGCTTTTAGGTCATTTTTGACAAAAAATGTCACTTAACACCCTTTCACACCTTCAATTTTATCGATTATCCATGAAATCGTCAAATATATAACTCTACTTAATTTCATTACATTTCATGTATATTTATTTTAAAATTACAGTACATAGATAAAACATACTAGCTACTTAATAGACACACACTATGTGGTAACCAATTAACTTCGTGCAGGTTACCACAGGCGAATTGTTAATTGTCTTCTTATTAACAAAAGATAATATTGAATGAATGGCATGAATTTTATTGATTACCTAATATCGAATATCGTTAAATATGTTGATATAGTTTGTCATGAACTACCTAGTTTAAAGCGTGAAATTCGTTAATTTACCAAACATCATTGTCAATTATTAGTAAGCCTGCAATATCCCTGTAATAATTTAAAAATAAAAATATTCCTATAAAAATTCAAAAATAAAAATCAGTAAACAGGTACCGTATAAAAAACGAATATTTCTTATGATTAAAATACATGTTCAAAATCAACCCAGATTTGTTTTTTGTTAAACAAAGACTTATTTTACATTAAATAACATTCGGTTCAAATTTGAACATCTTTGAAACTGAATTTTGCGATCTATATTGACCAATTAAATTAGGCACTATAAAATTAAGATAGTTCACGCGTTACAAATTTCACATATTAACTAGCTGTTTCATAAATTTCGTGAATTTGGGAAATAATTTCACGGATTTTTTAACACTAAAGAACCTCCTGACAAACCCCATCTTAGATGTGGCAACGTAGAGTAAATTTGTGGACAACTGACTTCAGCTTTTTGCCATCCAATTTTCATTGGTTGAGCAAGAAGCTGACGCCACAGTGTTCCACAAATTGTTTGAAATGCCAAACCAAAAATTGTATGTCAGGCGCCCTTAAGGATACCATTCTTAATAATCGAGTGTGTATTCTCTCAACTATACAGGCTGAAATGCTAATTATAGATAATGTAAAGGCCTTTTTATTCGCGAGTTTTAATTTTCGCAAAAAAAACGATGATATGACGAACTGAAAATTTCGCGATTTCTGAGTACGTGCACTTTGAAGGCAGAGAAATCTTTTGCGTTTTTTTTTCTGCGAAGCCGTAATTTTCGCGATTAAGGGTACCTCGCGAAAATCGCAAAATTTTAAGACCTCGCGAACAAAAAGGCTTTAACAGTATACAAAAAAAAAGCGTACAAGTTTCAAAATTTAAATCACCTTAGGTTTAAGGAACGATATTAATAAAATATAATTTTTAAAAAAAAAAGAACCCAAAATAAAAAAAGGATTTGAGAAAGGGATCTAAACCTCAGATTAACAAGCTTATACGTTTCCCATTTTTTATTCCTTCGCTTCCATTATTTTCCCAATTTCATAGATTCGGAATTTAATTCGCAGCGATACTAGTCCCAAATCCTCGAAAGCAGCAACCAATTCAGCCTGAAACAAAAATCGTTGACGAATTGGAAATTTAATACGACCAATATCTCGCTAATCCACCTGTTTTCGTTGCACGAACAAAGAAAAAAAAACCCAACAACAACAAAAAATGAAACTGCGCCTTCAATCGTCGAAAATCCAGCACAAAGAACGAGTAAACTCTTTCACCCCAACATAAGACTGAAAATAAAATCTCCAAAAAAAAAGAAAAATAATAATAATAAAAGAAAAAAAAATACAGTAAATACACCCAAAAGAAAGTGAGGTGCACCTTAAGAAATCCGAAAAGCAAAGATAAGAAACGACGACGACGAAGGTGCAGCAGCAGAAGAAGAAACAATTTTCATCATTTTTTCCTCTCATTTCTCTCTTTTTCATTCTCATCCTTTTATATATATGTTTTTTTCTCTTTTACTTACTACAAAGAAAAGCGGAAAAAAAAAACCTCTTTTGTTGCTGGCAAGAAATCTGTCTACCATCAAAGAGCACTTCCCCGGGGGCCTTGCGGAGGAGATTAGGAAACACGGTGCCAAGGAGGGGGTCACCAAAAAAAAAATGTAAGAAGACGAGCAAGAAATTGGGAGTTTGTAAAGAAAGGGGGAGGATGTTCCAATTGTTTCCGCTTAGTCCAACCCGAGTCCGGATTTAGACCCTCATTCCATCCCAATAGTCCCGGCTTAATCCCAACAAAACGAAAAGCAGCAGCGGCAGCAGAAGCACTGAAAGGACAAACACCGAGCGATCAGTACTACCACCATCTAGTCTACCAGAATTGTCTTACTAGCACAAATGCTTGCATTCGTTACCAATTGCTAAGGGTTCTCTGGCCCTAAGAAACCAACTGCGCGAGTGTCGCTTCGGCCATTGTCTTTATTCTCCATTAACTTTGGTAAAAACGACAAAACAAAATTGTTCTTAATCTCACTACACATGCCCTATTATCCTTTCAACTTTACTACGGATATCATCTGCATCTCGAGAACATCGTGAACTTTCCGTGGCGTGTAAATTATAATACTAATCGTTTAAGACGTTGTTCAAGAAAAATTCTGAATAACATTATTCCGGGTTTCTTAAGGTTACGTTATAATATCATGTTGATATAATATCAAACACTTTTTGTAAGCAATTACAGAAAGTATTTGGTTTTGTAGGTGCGCAACTACCAACTGTTCAAAGGCTGGTCATATGGCGCTCACAAATGCATGCACCCAAAACAGCATGTTGGTTAACTGAATTGAAAAACTTCGGGCAATACAGTAATAAGCCATACTTTATTCAAAAATGACATTTTTACACCAAAATGTTCCTCAGTAGTGTTTCTAGCTAATTACTTCACCAATTCTTGGATTTTTTAGAAAATGTTAGCATAATATGTTGTCAGTATGTTAGCATACCATGTTGTTCAGTATGGTACTCTATGAAGTTTCTTACCAGAAAAATGGCTCTCCTGAACAAGTTGTACAAAATAGGGCTTATCATTATATTGATCGAAACCGTTCGATCAATACCCGATAGTCTTGAAAACCTGAAATACGATGGACTGTCCAAAAAATAAATATATAAAATATGTGTCTGCAATCGATGTGTTTATGCAGATCTTGGACGTACATTTACAGAACAGAAAATTTGACGTTCAGTGTAGTATCGATTTTTTCACAACATCCAACTGG
Source organism: Cryptops parisi (assembly GCA_034695005.1). NCBI lineage: Eukaryota > Metazoa > Arthropoda > Chilopoda > Scolopendromorpha > Cryptopidae > Cryptops > Cryptops parisi. Next base: position 11,126 of record JAQIWH010002761.1, on the reverse strand, counting down.
GTAAAATAAGAACAGCGTTACCATGAAAAGTGCAATACGAATGGATGTAACAATAAATTGAGGAGTTGGGTGGAATAACAGCGTAATTACAAAAATGTAGCTTTGAGAAAAGAGCAAAAAACGTTTGGCACCTTCAAATTCAAGATTAAAAGAAATTCCTGTTAACTGTACATTTGTAGCAGAAAAATGAACAAATTTTCCAAAAAATCTGTTAACGTTACTTGACAGACCTCAAGTTGCGGACTAATTTTAAAAAAATGCAATTACGCCGTTATTCCAAATATCGTGCTAATTTATAAATACATTTACGCCATTTTTCTAAATATCAGAATCGTTTCCATTGTTTTGAAGTTCATCAAGCAAGTGAAACAACTTTGAAGTGAAGGGACCAAAATAAAGAAATGACAAAAAATTAAATATTTACAAATATACAATAGTCGTGTTCGATATTCTTGCTCCGATAAGTGCAAATTATATGTCATTTGCCATATGCCTATCCATCAACTAATCAACTTTGTCCTGTATTTTATTACATGGTAATAAACAACTTGAAATGAAATGAAATGAAATCTCCTCAATTTAATTTCAACTAGTTACCACTTTCTTTTCTTAGTACAAATCTCATTCCATTGATCGACTATCTTTAAAATTTGGATCTCGAGATTGTCTTATTTCTTAAACGATCGCTTTCCCCTTAGTTCACTTCTTAAAAGCAGAGACGCGCGACACCTTTCCAACGCCCCTATTCTGACTACTACAACGCAAATTAGTTCGACGCAAGAAGGAGGTCCAATGTCCAATTTGCCAAAACTGCTACTTTCCAAACCCGCAATGACAGTGGAGAGTACAATTGGGTCCACCAAATGCAACCCTTTGCCTCCTCGTTATTGGATGAAATGATTCTCGCTTGGCTATAGTATCGATCCCCCATGTCATACGCAGCGCGCGCCAAATGTCACCACTAACCCTTCATCTACCAAATAAAGTAACAACAAATAGCACCACCAAAATTCGACGTTTCGTGTTGGTGGTGATACAAGCCAACTCTCAACCCCATTTTCATAATCACCTCAAACGACAAGCAAAAGCCCCCCATTTTATTTCCCCTTTAACTATTTGAATCCAGATACGGTTATTGACAGAAAAATCCATCATTTTATTCCTTATTTTTTCCCCCATCATCAAAGGTTACAACTCAAAAATAACTCATTTGAACAACATCCAGGTTATGCTTTAAAAGAATAACATTTTTTTTTGCACAATCCTAACTCACACACTCGACGACTAAAACGACACCTACTTGCAAACAAATTTGTTCAAACAAACCGTTTGTAACATGAGAAAAAATAATAATGATACACCCCTTACAATAGGAAACTCTAATTAGCATGAAAAGAGAGTCCATCCCCTTATTTCCCCATCTCGTGTCAACTCTCGTAAAATTACACCCTGTCACTCGACACATAATTCTACCTTGTCACAATCGTTTTGCGTGTCATACTTAAACGACCAGTCGCGCGAGCTATATCAAAACTAACACAATCTATACAACGAGAAAGACCTCTCACTAGTGACAAAAAATTATATATATAATAACAATAATAATAAAAACTCGAATATTCCAGTCAAGTGTGGAAAAGAAGAATAAAACAATTACAATACGGTACTTCCCTCCCCTTGCAAACAACGATTGTAAACGTACCTATCATTACGAACCAGCCAATCCATAATCGCCAACAACCTTATCAAGAACACTAATAAAACAGTGCGTTCAAACTGAGCTCCGGTGTAGTGGTATCCAAGAATAACATTTGTTTAAAATAACCTCATGCTTGACCACGTCATCATCAAAACTTGAAGTAGATATACAAAAATACTAATTTTGGATTTGGACACCGCTTAATGTGATCAAGTACAGGCTGTTTGCGATACATTTTTTAATAAGTCGTTCGACTGACTTAATAAATGAACAGTGACGCAACTACACTGTATGTGATAGTGTAAGAATGGGAGAATCACTTACTAACACAAAGTGCCGAAAGTGTCCGTCAATTCCTGCGATATAAAAGGGCAAAAGCGAAAGTGCTGCTTATACAGCATTTGGTTGAACTCACATGCTGCGCCTCGAACTTAAGTGAGCTAACGCGAGTTAAAGGATAAATGGAGAGAAAGCCATTGTAGCCGTTAGAGCCGTTAGAGGCTATAGCGACGCTATCTGCAAAAAAACCTCCTACCTTTCATGCACCGTTCGAGAGCAATTGAAGGGCTCGGTGCAGTAACTGCTCCGCTCCAATTTTCGTCGAAAGGTAGTGTCACTTTTTTTCACAACAACTGCTTCGTATTGTGATACTATTTTAACCAATGCTTTCTTAAATTTTGTTTATTGTTTATCTACCTTTGTAATTGTACGTGTTATAGGTGTCCACTTACGTGTAATATAAAAAATAAAGCTGTTTGAAAATACCTTCTCTGAAATTTTTAAACTTGGAGTTGACCCGTTACTGCACCGAGCACCACCACGGTCACGAAGTTCTAACCAACCAAGATGGTATAATAAACAAACACCCTACATTTTACTACATTTATGAAACTACATTCACTACATTCATTCCACTGATTTTATGTTCCTATGGAATAAAGTTCAATAACAAAAAAAAAAAAAACTCGTATGATATTAAAAAAAAAGACAAATTTTAATGTTATTGTTTGCTCTCACATTAGAGTTGTCAGCTGTAGTTTTTTTTTCCCATTTTCAAAAGAAATTTCGAAATATGCGATTTGTGCGAAATACGCGATCTGTATATGTTCCTGTTGGCGTGTTTAAAAAGAGAGCTGACTTTGAGCCGAACTCATGTATAGTGAAAATTCAACCATGCATTTTTCACCGCCTCAATTTGCAAACACAATTTTCTTGTAACCTCATAACCCTCCACCAAATACTGTATACATTTAAAACTAAAATTAACTCCACCAAAAATAATAAAAAAATATCCACTCATAAGCTCAACGACACGACAAAGTCCATTGATGGGAATCCTAATAAGAAGTAATTAACGAGCGTTCTGGCCTCGTTGGGTCGGCTAGTAATTCAAGTGGTCTTTCGGCTGTCAACGGTGCCTTATCTGCCAGCCTTCGTTAACATGGCCCCTTTCATTACGTATGCAAATGAACCATTTTAATCAGCTCTTCCCTCTGTTCCTCGCTCTCCCACCCTCTCTTGCAATTCAAATGGGGAGTAAAGAAAAGCGAAACCGATAACGTTGAAACTAGCCCTTTACTTGCCAAGGGCGGAGCCACTTGAGCACACCATCGCCACCACCCTGGGTCCTCAGCTGGATACACACACACACCCATACACACACCCCCAAAACAAACCCCAAAGTGATTCGAGTTTAAAACCCAACCTCTAGCCACCGTCTTGTTGGCTCTAATTGCGTTCGGCTGCAAGTGGAAACGAAAAGCTCGACTTAATGGACCAACGAACCGACGATCGAGCCTCTCGTCAGTGACCGTTTAAAGAGACACCATGACCTCTCCAGTTTTTTCAAGAAACCATTTAAATATTATAATTTTTCATAAAAAATCCTATGCACCAAAACTATTCACAGTATGATCCATCAAAAAAGAAACTATGAATATAAAAAGAACGCCAATCCAATATTTTATGACTACTAGCTGGAAAATCCATGAACCCTAGACGATCGCAAGTCAAATATCAAGTCATGTATTCGTGACAGAAACGTAGCAAACAAAGACATACAAACCTTTTTTATTTATGTACAATTTGAGACAACGTTTCCTCTATGGTTCATCGTCGATTACTCACATTGCCGTAGAATCAGCTAAAGATACTCCCCGCTTAAGACGTTCATAATTTCCTTGGGAGAAAAAATGTTTGAGCATTTTCTATTTTTTAAAAACTTACACCACCATTTCTTCGAATTATTGAGATGACAAGTTTCGAGCCCATTATTCGTCTCTTTGATGATTCCTAAGATAGTTTTTATGCTGTGAAAATTACAAATCAAGGAATTTTCAATAACGATGATATTTGCAGCTTGAATTTGCAAACTTGCGCACTATTGAAATAGTGCCAGGAATTGATTCTTTCGTAAATCGATATGCATAATAGAGTATAATAAATTTCGACCACAATATTTAAATAGCCCCCAAGGTAAGCAATGGGTGTTCTAAAAAGATCGCCGACAGCCCAAAGACATCTTCACTTGACGCCTAGATAGTCCAAAAGCTATCCCTAACAGCTAATTTATACAATTTTGATAAATACATCGTAATCTCTTGCAATATATTCTATACGATATTTACTTATTTTCATTGCCTCAAGAAACAAAAATGCTACAAATTAATGCAGAAAATTGAAGCACAATTATAATTCGTTACTAAATATGACATGACTGAATAATAACATTCGTAAAAAAATTAAATTTTGACATTTTGGTTGGGCACAGCACACAAGTTAAAGCAATTTTTCTAACTGGTAATGGAAGGTCGCTCCAAACTCTAGGGTATTTTAAGAAAATCAAGAAAAAATGGTCTGCTAGTGAATTAACATTCGGAACAATGTTGTAAAGTTTATCTAAACGTAAATTTGGTAAAATGGAAGTGTACGGTTGGTATAAAAAACAAAAGATTAAATGAATTTCTGAAACTGTTACAAAGTTCAAGAAGTCTATAGTAATGATTTGATTAACCGGCATAATGATTTTGGTCTTTGAAAATGTTGAAATAGATGTTGCTTAAATAGTGTACGGATGTCGATTGTCGACTATTTGCAGATGCAATATTTGGATGAGTCAACCCTAATAATAATGTTGAAATAAAGAAAATATTTTTTTGTGTAAAAAAAAAAATGCTTCTCCTAAAAAACAGGAGATATGAAGGGTTTCGGGCAATATGATGACTAGGTGGACACCAAAAATTAGGCGAAGCGATCCAGCGAACTTTGACCATTGGTTTGGACCAGTGGCGCCTACTTTATGTCATGAATTGTTCAGATTTTATCAAATTTCTTCAAATATACAAATTGATACCAAAATTAGTCCTAACCATTTTTAAAGTGGCTATCCTTATAATGCAATTGTATTGAGAATGTCATGCCTCTCTACCTTAGAAAAATTTCTCGAACTTCATCAATGTTCACAGGTGTGTTTGCTTTTTAAGTGTTTTCTAAAAAATATCTTATTTTCTGTTAATGTGTTGTTATTTGTGACTTTTCGTGTGGAAAGTTTTATTGTTTTTATTAACTTCGTTTGTATGTGTCTATGGAACGAATATTTTTTGAAAAAACAGAAACAATTTTTTTAAAAAAAATATTTTTGTGTTCATGCACGTCAAATTTCATGATTTTTGAACAAACTATATGGCCACACCTTACTATGGTCGATTTGTCTCCTTCCTGAAGTACGAAAGCTTCCCTAGGATCCGCCTAATAAGCTACATTTTTAAAATTTTCATGAGATCACTTTTTTCGTAAGAAACTCCATACAATGCCATACTAAGCAACAAGGTGATTTTTCATTTTATGCTGCCATTTTCTGGAAAATGTAGGAAGTGATAAAATAACAAGCTGAAACAGTACTGAGGGAAGGTCTGATGTATAAATGTCATTTTTGAAAAATAAAGTGTGGCTTGTCAATATATTGCACATTGTCTAAATAATATTAAAAACTGTCTAATTAGTACAGTGCCGTACATAAACTTTTTTTAATAGAAAGAGTATAGTGCCTACTGTAGTTTTTACAAACAAAATAACTAGGGGTGTATTTAGCTTAAGAAAGCACATCCACTGCCTAACTTCACTTCTTCGACACTTCTGAGCATTATTTTCTGCTATATCAATGTTTGTCAACAATATTAACACTTCAGCCATCGATCAACACATTCCTATGATATCATTATCGCACTCATCTTCCCGAACTTCATAACTCACATTTTTCATTAGGCAATTCGTTTCCATTCCCCCTTCTCGCGTCAGAACACTACGAGGTGATGATTTAGCAATACCTTCCAGCTATTGGCTTTTGCTTCTTCGGGTGTTTAAGCATTGGCACAGGAGCAACATCGATAGTAATACGCGACTAAATATATACGGAAAACCTAATATATTTCTGCAGCCTTCAGCAATGGAAATTCGATTGCAACAACACTAAAGGCTGAATGTTCAGATTTAGGTTTGGCGATTCCCCAGGGCTAGGACAATAGAAACCAAGTGCGCGAGACCGACTCAACTACTACTAGTACTTGATGTACCTTTCCCTCTCCTCTTCTTTAAGAAGAGCCTCGTTTCCATCAGTGATCATTGGGGGCCCGACGAGCAATTGCCACTGGTCTCCAAACCAATAATGAAGCTGTCGCTCAACAACGGCAAAGTCTAGACGAAAAGGAAAGCAAAGGGAGAGGGGAAAGGAAGAAGAGGGGGTATAGAGAGAGGATATAGAAGTTGCAGCTTCATAAATTGCTCTCGCGACTTTGGACCTTCGACATGTCCTAGAAATTGTACGCGCCATCAGTTGCAAAACCCAATTGTCATCTCGTGGTAAACGTCTTGTTGACACGCTCCCCATCAAGCAACAGACGAAGAAAAAGAAGCTATTTCTTATTTAATCCCCTCCTCAATAAATGCCTAAGGTCAATTGTCCCCTTGATAAAACACTAACGTACCTCTCTCTCTGTCTCCCAGGCAATGAACTCTGGGTGACTGGTTTTAGACTAACTCGTGACATATGTTACGTTTCATCATGACAACGGATAAAAGAAAAAAAAAACCCAATTCAATACCACCCCCAACAGACCTTTCATTTAAACAAACATAGAAAAAAGGTACTTAGACGTTATTATTTTCATCGATTTTTTTTTCGGCCAAGTGTAATCAATGATGACAAAAGAAGCAGCCCCTTGACGTTTCTAGTATTCGAAACGTAATTTGTTCATCACGACACATAATAAAACCTTTCATTCTACCAATAACAAACAATTTTTATAAAAATTGTTAGCTAGTACAGCTTGGTGAACTTTAATATAATGATACACCAGGGCAAAAGCTCAAAAAAACTAGTGTGCGCGTTTAAAAATAATGTTCAATGTAATCAAATTCTTATCTCAGTAGCACTCAATACTATAGTACGAAGAGAGCAACACGAATAAAGCTTTCCGTCATCCAATCTGTAACAAAGTTACAAGTTGAAGCGCGCGATCATAATTAAATTAAAGTGTTTAGTAGCCTACTGTAACAAACCAGTGCACGTGACACTAGTTTGTTTGTTACTGTATACGGTGTTTGTTAAAACTTGTTTGTGGCGGCAGTTCGATTGTTTTATCAAATTAACGATCCCTAGTCATTTGTAATCATTGTTTAAAATGCAACCTTTGTTTCTAGTCAAATTAACATTACTACTCATTCGCAACCATTGTTACAAATGTAATCACGTGCATTAGGTATATCCAGCTTGATAAAACAATCAAAGTGTCACGTGCACTTGTTAATGTAAATACTCAGCGCTTCAATTTAACATCACGCAGTCTTTTAAACCTAAAAATTTTTTGCTTAGGTGCGGTTAATACAATAAAGATTATGGTATTATATCTTGTTTTATCTTGTTGTTGTACATACAACAACAAGATAAAACAAGATATAATACCATAAACTCTAACATTGCATGAAAATGCACGAAGACAAAGATATAATACCATAACATTGTATACCTGAGCAAAAAACGTTTTTAGGGAAATTAAAATCTAAACCAATAAATACGTGATGAATAAGCTAGTTTCACTGTATACTAAACGAGAACTATACCAAAATGTCAACTTTCGAGCCAAATTTAAATTGAACTTTTTTAAGCTAGTATTAGTATAAACAAGTTGTGAAAAGCGAGTTGGCTTAAACTAATCAAGAGTTGCCTTTCAAACTTTGATAGGTTCCAGTACCGACACCACCACATTTCTGTATTCATTCTATACATTCGATATTGACACAAGATTAACTCATAGAAGCAGTCACTGTGTACACCGAACTTTGTTTATATTTACACGTCATAAATTTATTTTTTATTTGAAAAACAAACAAGCTTTTGCGTGCAAGTGAATTCAGATTTGTTGACATTTCAAAGTGCCACTTAAATTTATTTCTGTTTATTCAGCAAGCGTAAAAAAAAAAAAAAATAAGCCACCTTTTATAGATTCTTAAAATAAGAAAAATGTAACCTGTACCAACAAGATAAATGAAAAAATCAATACATTTTATACAAGACAGAATTCAATAGAATGACTGAACTTTTACTTTTAAGAAAAATGAAAGAAAAAAAAAACCTCTCATGAGTCATGACTAATACCCTGAACTTTGTATCACCCTGTAGGATTAAGTTAGCAAACTACCTGAATGTCATTTGCCAGTTCCATTTATTTCGCTGTTTATTTTTGTCACGAAAAGCAAAAAAAACAAAAACCCACCCTAACCTATTAACGTCAAGTGTTGACACTTCCCATCATTTAAACAAAAACAAACAATAAACAGAAAACCCAACCCGACTCATCATGGTTTTCTTCAAACCACCCAACACTTTGGTAAACTCATAAATAACCAAATAAGTCAACAAACAGCCTCGTTCACCTTCGTCCATCATTATTTATAACGACGTCCAGTACTACAAACAAGTGGTTAACGTTTAACGCAAACCCATATTTTGGAATATGTACACTGTTTACAAAATTCACAAAGCAGATTGCATACACCAATCTGCCGTCTACCGTTCTACCATCACGTACAGGTTGAAAAAAGTGTCGTTTTACCTAGTGCACTTTTGGACATGGGTTCATTGGTGAAAGTTACTCCCCTAGACCTCTTCTCTTGCCCCTCTGAATTGGTGTATGGAATTTACCACCACCCTGTGGAGCGTGCCGTTAGATCAAACATGCCATTAAATTGAGCAACTTCCATAAGAGAAAAATCAACTGACGTTCGTTCTTGCAGCACAAACAAGAATTCAAACGTCCTGTTAGATCGAATATTCCATTAGGTTGAGAACGTCGTTAAAGAGAATAAAATCGCTGATTTTTAAAGGCTGAATAAATGAATCTGATGTATTATAAAGCTGGCAGCAACATCCAAATACAATTTTAAAAAAGGGTCTTTAACATGATATCGTTGGTATAAAAGAGGTTCTGGAACCTCAACTTGACGTCGAGCCAATAGTGGACAATCGAGCTTAATTCTTTTTTCTCAGACACAAAGATCCTCTAACTCCAAAAAAAATCACAGAAAATAAAAAATAAGACAACAGAAGACAGTCGAATTAACCCCCAACTCATTTCCTTTCATCAGAAGATAGGAAAATTACGAAAAAAGAGAGAAAAACTAAGAAGAACGCCCAGTATAGCTATATTCTCTCCTAAAATGAGAAAACAATTATTCGCTCGGATTTACTCCACCACAAGTAAAAGCTGGAAAAAAAATCGTTTTCTTTATCCTTACAACCAATGCTTGCCATTATTTTAAGTCCTGTAAAAAGTTAAAAAAAAAGAAAAAAAAGAAAACGAAAACGTGAAAAAAAAGTAAATAAAGCTAGGGTGGCATTTTTGGAACCGACTAATTCGAGTCCAATTTTCCTCTTCCAAGAATCCCAATTGCAAAAAAAAATAAAATGCAGGCCTATTTTAACAGATGTTGGGAGTAGGGAAAATTTTTTTCTCCATTTGTAAGGGATTTTATATTATGGTGACGCCATTAGTAATCACACCACCCACGCAATTCTTTAATATGAAAAAAAAATCAAGCTACATATGGAAAAAGAAATTAAATAACAAGACTCCAGTTTTTTCTATGATTAACTCGCAGCTAAGAAATTCAATAATAATAATACTAGAAAAAAAACGAACACGAAAAAAATAATAACCGACTAAGCAAATAAAATTGCGTGACGAAATAAAAACGACACGAACAAAATTCAAACCTAAAAAAAAAAAATATACAGTATATATAATGAAAAATAATAAAAGAAAATGCACACATTGAAAATTATGTGCGGGACAAAGAAATGTCATGTGGCTTAAAATAATCTCAGGTTATAGTGATAACATCATTTCGTAAATGTCACATGACTGATGCAACTGAAGAAAAGAACTTCATCATCACGCAAAAGACAAAAAACAAACTATTAAACAATAAACACTCCATCACAATATAAATCTTTTGACTTTGTAACCTCTAGCATCGAGGCCCCCGATCTCTTGTTTATTTAATTCGTGGTTTCATACAAAGCGGTTTCCTTTGTATCAAAACGGAAAATCTGCATTATCAAAAGAATTTCACTGGAGTCTAAGTCACCCGACTTATGGAAACTGTAAAGCGGTCGGATAATCGATATGTCGAATATATCATCATCATCTCTACTGAGGGCCAAATGACATGGCTGTAAAAGCCAGTCGGTGCCCTCGTTAAACCCAAAGTACCTACCTCATCTCTACTGAATAAAGCAAAGATGGTTGTTTGTTTGTTTGTTCGTTATAGACTCCTGCATGTTTCGTTAAATTAACTCGAAATTTGAAATGCTGACACGTCTCATTCCCAGTTAGGCTTCAGGCTATTGTTATGTTTTGTCAGGGAACTGACAAACCCGTTTGTGAACGCCCCTAAACATAAAAATCCACGATTTCATTCGTGGATTTTTATGTTTACACTGGTAATGTTAGGAAGGGGGTTGTAAAAATGAATTAAGAGATCATTATTTGAATTATTAATTCATTAGGATAAATTTATATTTCATTAATTTATTAATTAATTAATTAAGGAAAAACAAACTCGCGAATGTGAGAAGTCAATGAGTCGCGGAGAAATTGTTCTTATCGTGTATAAAGAAACTCGTAAATGAACACTCCCAAAAGTTTAATGTTCACAAAACAAAGTATGGGTTGATCGCCTACTGGCACAATAAACAGCAATAACTATGAACGCTTTCCTGTATAAAATAGCGCATAAACGACCGCTCAGTAGTGCTCCTGTAGAACATTGACAACGCTACAGCTTTCTTAGGCTTATCCCAAATTAGCTGGCACAGAATTGGAGGCAGCGAGATGAATCAGCCAATGGTTGACGAGCGTACACGCATTGA